>JBCJKO011446378.1:0-13224 GCA_039877535.1 Touit batavicus
GGGGGGGGGGGGGGGGGGTTTTTTTTTTTTTTTTTTTTTTTTTTTTTTTTTTTTTTTTTTTTTTTTTTTTTTTTAAACACAACTTCATTTATACAGACGTTACTATACAGTAACACCCTCGATTACAAAGTTGCTATACATGCCAGAAAAGATATACAACACCTATGGCTCACACTACAAGACTGGCAGGCCAGAAATTCAGAGACCTTCTTTGGCAGCCTTGGACAATGGGACCAAAATGCAAATGCAAGAACTAGGACTAGGGTGTTAGCTAGGTGGTGCACTCTGTAAACATAAAAGCTTTGCCTGTGACAGGACAGCCCTTTCTCCTTGCCTGTTGGTCGACTAGGAGCTACTACTACTAGTACTATTAGTACTATAAGAAAGGTAGCTAGAGTATTCATTGGCTTGGTACTAGTACTTACTCAAAATCCTCGTTGACTCGATCGAGGGAGAATCAGAATCACCTCGAACCCAACTACCAAAGCAAGATGCTGCATCTGTATTCTCTCAAATGTAGGTCCTGTGAATACTACTACTAGTAGCAATGCATTGAAACCAGGTAGGTTGGTAGATTGTATGGAGTATTGCCTATCTTCTTGCCTGTGGCTATTTACCACTTTGTCTTTCATTACTATGAGTAGTCCTGGTAGGATCCGATATCTGTGCTTTGATACTCATGCTTGTAAAGCCAGGGACGATAGCAGATTCTGTGCTTACCAGGGATGTTTGCAGCATGGCATCTCCTCCCAATTGCACTCACAACTAGAAGTATTCCTGTTTTTTTTTTTTTTTTTTTTTTTTTTTTTTTTTTTTTTTTTTTTTTTTTTTTTTTTTTTGTCCTTTTCATCCAGGCTATCTCTTCGTCCTAAATGCCGGAAGGGATATTCTAAGTACTAGTGTAAGTAAAATGTGAATGAACTACTATGACAAATGAATATATGAGAAATCTGAAGAAACTACTACTATAATTCTAATACAGCATCCTCGACGACAATAAAACATCGCATGTAGCAACGCTCATTAGAGCCCAGTAAAAACTGAAAAGCATCTGAAAAGCCAACAATCTAGGACCTTATGCCAGTTCATCCACCCAGGACAGCTCCCGGCCAGCATCAATAACATCATCAAGTGCCGGACTCATTGCGATTTCCGAACTTCCAAACCGACAGAAACCATAGACAACACCACCACGACGTAGATCTTGTAGCGATGAACCTTCTTCCGCTATAGGTGCTCCTCAGATTCCTTCTGCTGTTGACTCACTCCCAACTGGTCCAAATATGTTGAAAATCTGCTCAGTGCAAAACTTCACAGTGTCTGTTACTGTGCCTGATGAAGCGAAGAGGTTGATGCCCACGGCCCTGGTTAGGTTGCATTAAAAGAACACCAGCCCCGTTGATATTCCATCAGCGCTACACCACGCACCATCAGAAAGTTCATCTGAGCACAGTTGCCAAGTTGGTGCTGTAACTTCAAAATACTCAGCGTTGCTAAGTTGCACAGTTCTTATCAGCTTAAGCATTGCGATGTCCTGTACAGGCCATCTTTCCACGACTGTGCCAATTATAGATCCTTGCAGTGTGTTAGGGTGGTAGTCACAACGTCTCTTTGTCGGTTTTGAAGGAGTACTCCGCATGTTGTGCTTAACTCTCGACCGGGGGAGGCATTATGAGTCGTGCCTACACTGCTTGCTAGCATAACTCCCAGTTGCAAGACTCCTGCGCCGTGGGTACGATAGCTAGTTCTATCTTGCAAAGTTGACCCAGTTGCTGACCCTGCGGGTCGATAGCTCGCGATGGTACTTGGTTCTCAGTGTCTGTCCAAAAATCAGTCTCAGAATGGTGATATGTCGTCGACTTCCCGGCAATATAGCCAGGTAGCAAATGACGGCCATAAACTTGTCTATTTTGTATGGATTCGGCATAGCACCATGGGCCAATCCAGGTAATTGCCTTGACATCAGCGAATCCTGCGAGAGCCGTGGTAATCTCTTTGATTTGAAATTGACTCGGGGTCGTCCATTTCGGCGATTGAAAAGACATTGGACCAGGAATCTGTGGAGTTGCATACTCTGTATTCATCTTTGGGTGTGTTATTTCTGTGGTACTAGGCATGAAACGGACTGCAACGCAGGCGAGGCACGACTTCCGTGAGAATCTTGATCACCGGATAAGTGAGCAAAGCCTCCTTTGCGTGGTAGAAGTCCAGTATCCACTGCATCTCCGACTTGGCCGGTTTCCTAAATGTCTGCTGCTCTTCTCCCCAGAGTGAAAATCCAGCCACGCCATGTACATGGCGATATCCGTAGCCAGATGTCAGATTCTTCCAGCGTGAAGTATCAGATATAGTTGGTACGTCGCTGCCTGGTGACGCCGAGTGAGCATGGGGGAGTGCTCATAACTCGCATATAGGTCTCGGCTGAGTTCAAGAATGTCGAATGATAGTCTTGGTTGTACCAAGGTAGAGGAACCCTGAGAAAGGCAGAGAGAAGAGGGAGGAAGAGGGAGTCGTGTAAGTCTTGAACGCCGGGATTGCCTGGATAAAAGGCTTCTTTGTCCCAAACATTTTATAGTCGTAGTGATCACTACTAATTAGGAGCCACTCGAGGCATTGCTTTCGTCCAACACGTCGATAACAGTAAAGGAGAATTCCTCAGAAACAGCCCACAAAGTATGAAGAGCTTCGAGTCTTTTGCCCACTGAAAACTGCATGTCGATCATACAGCAACTTCACACTCTCTGCTGAAAAGCGCAATCATACATCATACAGCAAGTCTGCTTGGAAGTAGCCCAGTATCTTTTCGGTGTTGGAGAATATAACTGCTGTATAAGTCGGCAATCATGCCAACATCGTTGTCATCCTTGGATCAACGAGTGCCGAAGGAAAGATGTATTCCCCGGTCCAAAAGCCAGGTATCGACAACTAATACACTGGGTGCAGCAGTCGAATATGATGCGACCATCACCAACAGGCTGCAACCATTGAAACCACCAAACTGCAGCACACAGTCAGAGTACTCGGTTGATGCTGATGCATGTTAATAATGGAGAAATTGAACGAAACATCAAACCGAGCTCCCCAAGTCATTATGTCCCACCACAGGTACAAACATCCCACTCCGTAGTACCTTTGAAAGGGTTGAACATAAGCATTCGTCCACTATCCCGGCCCATCGAGCTACTGCACAGTGCAAAGATGACACAAATACAGCGCACTAACGTTGCGCACCAACGCTCGGAAATCCGCCGGACTTGCATTGGGTATTCAGCACGGCACGGATGACACCAACACAGTGTGAGTCCATACAATATACTTCTCGAAATTATTGGCGCGAAGTCCCTCATAGTCACAGCAAATGGCACACAAGATCACGATACTATCTAGTATCCGTACTGGGTATCCATCCGTACTGACTCGCACGATTAGACAGGATAGGCTCGACAGAAACTTGGTTCCGATTTAATTCGTCCCTGGACTCTATAGAATTACAGCGCGCGATAATGGATTGGTACTATCAGGAGACATACTCCGTTATACCAGTTACAACTTACCAGTAAAGTAGACACGGTTCTCTGCAGACAATAGATAATTCGCTGGGACCTGGCGCCGGATTGCCGAAGGGACCCCCCCTCTCTCTCTCCACGGACGAGCCAACGCGGATTGATGGTTCTTGTCTTGCTGCAAGGATAGAGGACTCAGACTCCAGAAGCCAATTGTTCGTTATCAATGTTCAGTACTTCTGTTACCTGTACTAGGGTGAGTATAATATATCAATAACAGTGGCATCCGTACGGAGTACTATCTACGGCGTACTCAGTTGTCTGCGGGAGGATGTGGAAGAGAAATTATGAAATCCGCACGGCTAGTATTCCGTAGTAGTGAGCATTCTTTCGTATATACAATAAAAAAGAAAAAAAATAAATAAATAAATAAATAAATAATCATAATAATAATAAAAAATAATCATAACCTGCACTCTGTAGAAAGCAAAGACAAAGAGAGAAGAATTGGTTGAAAAAGGTAGAAAGAGAGTTTGTTGTGGCCGTGCTTTTTTTCTTTTTGCCCCAGAAAGAGAGACAGAGAGAGACACCTCCTCTTCCTCGACTTCAACCGTCTCTGCCATCAAACTTCAAACCTCAACTTCAACTTCAACCTCCTCCATCTCCCTTATCTTTACGTCTCTCTTCTTCTCCATTCATCTCTTCCCTCTTTCTCTTCTCTTCTCTCTTCTCTTCTCTAATTCCATCTTTCCTTCGTCTCGTTTCCGCCATTCGATCGTTCTTCTCTCCCCTTTGTTTGCCTCTTCTTTACCGCCCGACTCGTTTCTCTTCCTCCTTTCCGGCTGGCCGCCGTCACGGTTCGTCAATCTCCCTCACTACTACTAGCATTCCCTTGTAAAGATTGAGTCGTCGAGAAGACGAGAGCCCGACAAGGGCTGCCTGCGCCATGTCTGCGCGTCTATCGTCCGATCTCTCTCGTGCTGTGTCGCAATCCTCTCAATCTCGGCAATCCTCGTCTCAAGGACAGCATAATGATTCGATCCATCGCCACTCCTCGTCGGGTCGCAATCCTAATCCAGACGTTTTCTCGGACGACTACTCTCTCGATCGCATTGAATCTCAGGATTCCCATTCTTATCGTGACCCGTCTATTTCCTCTGTCGACACCTCGTCCATGACCCTTTACTCCAACCGGTTAGCCCATGAATCTGCGAATCCCATAAACGCACGTGACTCTTCAGAGAATCCCTTTGGTGATGCCGCTCGAGTTTCTTTCGAAGATACCCCCCACCTTTCGAGTCCGGCCCGGAAGGGGGGAGCGAATCGTGATTCCCTGGCCTCGTCGGTCAATACGACTCCTTCCATCACCCAACGCAGTCAAAGCAGTTCTTCCCGTTTCTCCCTACCCCCGCGAGCTCTCAGTCCGTACAGGGGGGCCACGGGGCCCAGCCATCCCTATGCCATGTATCCCCAGGTTGGTGTCGGTCGCTCCCCGAGCGTCACAACGACGTCGTCGATACGTCCCGCCGAACGACCTCTTGGCGAACTAAATGGTCCACAGCATCCTTATTCCATGTACCCGCAGAATGTTGTTGTGGAGGAGGGCTTGGACGATCCTGTGATCCCTGTCGGCTTTCCTGGACATAGTCAAGCGTACCGGCGAGCTCCTGGTCGTGCCGATGATGACGTTGCGGATATAATCGGTCCAGATGGACACACAGAGCAGCTTCCGCCCTACTCGCTCTTCCCGGACGGTGTTATCCCGAAAGACGAAGAAACACCCGAACACGGAGCCGACGCGGATGCCACGGCGGATGACGACCATCCTATCGCCTACGATGGGCCGCCAGCTTCGGGAACGTCATCAAGGACATTGATGTCGGAGCGTCCCGCTGCTGGAAGTCGTCCAGCACCGGCCCCGCCAGCTGCCGCTGCCGCTGCTGCCAGCCAAGCGGTTCTCGACGAAAAAGCTCAAGGAAGAGGCGTGAGAAGAATTGTGTGCTGTGGGTTACCCATCTGGACGCTCGTGCTAATAGCGGTCGTCATGGTCGTGTGCGCAGTCATTGGCGGAGTTATTGGAGGTGTCCTGGGGGCCAAGAAGGCAACAGACGATGGTCAAGGGCAGTCGTCGTCGTCGTCTTCCCCGCCGTTGGTCACAATAACAGCAACGCCAGGGATCGATGCGACTCCATTGTCATCTATTCCTCAAGGTGTCCCTCCCCTGCCCACGGGGCAGTACTTAATTCCCGCTTCCGCGAAAAACAGGTCGAGCATGTGCGTGGGCGATTCGGATTATAAATATTCATGGGACTGCATGAACGACGATAGTTTAGTCGTCGACATCAGCGGGTCGGACAAGCATCATTCTATTACTTTTCAAAACGATTCTTCTCCCGGGCCTTCTTATAACTATGGCGCTCAGGCACCGTATTTTCATACTGATACGAAGTCCCTAAGCCTAGTGCGCGATACCAATGATTCTGGCCTTGGCCCAGCTTATTTCTTCTACGCGCTATTTGACAAGCTGGTCATTGTCGGAGAGGATGCGTTCCCAACAGATATAAAATCCAAGCGAAATGTTTTTGGAAGCGACATATTCGGGCGCTCAGAGCAGGCAGCGAGGGCGGGTGATCAACCGTGGTTTTGCTGGTGGAACAGCACGATAATGGAGTTTTTCATGTACCTCAACGAGACGACGGATGAATCACAAGGAACCGCCACATCTTCTGCGACCAGTTACCCGACGTTTAGTTCTGGGGACTTGTCGTCAAAGGTGCAGTCTATCCCCCAGTATCCTCGCAGGGTTAAGATGGAGGAAAAGCGAAATTATCCCGGTGCGAAACGACCATATTGTCAGCAAATGCATGTGTCGGATGATGGAAATATCTCGCCTCTTTCTACGAATACGATAAACATCCACGAAATTGAACCATCACCCACACCAACGGTAGTCGGTTACATTGGCAGTCCATCAGCTGAAACTTACACCGCGAAGACACATTATGGAAGTTCGTGCTACTGTGTGTCTTTGTCGGATTAGCAATATATCATTGCTGGCTGTATGAAGGGAGGGTGGCAGCTCGCATCCGTTACGGGATTCTTCGTTCGTCCCTCCTCCCCCCCCTTATTTTGAGGCGTCGGCGTTAATTGAAAAAAAAAAAAAAAAGGGGGAAGGAATGCATTCTTTTGATTTGTCTATGAAAATTCTACTTTCATCTTTCGCGTCATTGTTTATCTGTCTTCCCCCTCCCCTGGTTTTTCGTTTGGCCAACTACCTTCAGGTTCTGGCTTTTTTTTTTTTTTTTTTTTTTTTTTTTTTTTTTTTTTTTTTTTTTTTTTTTTTTTTATACGGATCGTGTTTTTGAGATTCTTGATCAGTCAACATGATGATGTGATTGGTTTCGCGAACTTGGCTCTTCCTTGAAATCCTTTGCCGAGCCAAATTCACGGGTCAAATTCACGGCGTTTAAGCTTGAGGAGTTAAGAGTGCAGTTAATGCACATTGGCAAGATGGGCCAGATGTATTTCCATTTCCTATTCTTCTTCTTTTTTTTTTTTTTTTTTTTTTTTTTCTGGCATTTTTCTTTCCTCCTGCTGCGTTCATGTAAGTTTTATTGGTTGTTTTGACTGGATGAGGCATGTCCAGTCTGTCTGTCTCTATACCAATATAAGGATGATATCAGCATCGTCCGCATTTTTTGCTGCATTTCATATGCAAGAGAGAGCATCTGTTCCCTTATGTTGATACCATTCGATGATTCGAATGTGATAGGTAGGGATGTGCAAAAGTATGACAACGTTTAAACGTCATGAGCAGTTTGGCAGACCAACCCACCGACTTCAATACGCCACCGGAAAGCTCAACACGACCCGTGACTCTTTTATCTTCCAAACGCTATTCCTGGGGATAAAAAGGTTCGAGACCTTTCTTATCCTTTTTGACTGACACCAACTTCTTTTTTGTCTTTCCCCCCATTCTTTTCCTTTCCATTCATAGACGACAGTCAGTCTTGCAAAAGTATGAACTCTATCCGCGTGAATCCTCCACTGCGACCAACAGCTATATTCTCTGCATTCTACCGACGAAATATCATCGTCTCCACAAACCGACGACTATACTCCCAAAGCGACTATGGCGGCGAAAACCAGACTCGTCGCGGACAAGCAAAGTTGTCCAAGGGTAGCCCTACGAGGCGCATGGAGCACCCAGGTTAGTTAGCAATGCACTCACTCGCAAGCCGCCATAAGAAAGAAACAAAACAGACAGTAATACTAAATATATTCTTTTCTTCGACAAAAAAAGGCCCCAGCCCGTCTACCAATGCATTCAAGGATTCATTTACCTTCCAATCCGCACCCCCTTCCGCCTCCTACACCACCAAGCATGCCCCCGATAAACGCGAGACCTCCGAAAAGCCGACGCATCCCCCGATTCCCTCCAACAAAGCCCACCCTACGCTCAGTGATGGACGGGAATCCCCCAACGTCGACGTGAAAGGGGAACCGACTGAAGATATCCCGGAGGACGTGCAAAAGCATAACGAAGAGATAGGGAAGAGGTATGATCGGAGTTACAATAGTATTTCGGATGAGGGAGAAATTATCCAGGGATTTCCGTCTGGGCATAAGAGGTGATTGTTACTAGTGCTCAGTTATTGTACTCAGTAGTATCCGGTTGGCAGTTGGCTTTGGGAGGGTTCTTGCGTTATTGTATTGTTTTTTATCTTTTATTTTATTATTATTATTTCGATTGGGGCTATATTTGGGTCTGGATTTGGTTTGGTTTCTTTGATTGTCTGGATCCAGTTACTATGTGAATGATACTACAATATGTAACTTACCAAACTTGTTGCTACTGTAATGACATGCATGAACTGACCTGGACTTCCATTGATAACCCGCAAGAAAAACGTCAGGATGATGTTTACAGTGTCAAGACATGACTAATCCGGCGGAATCCTTGGCATTCTCCGGGGTATTTCTTGGCATTGTCGCGGGGTCCTTTCCGTACCGCGGAGTATCCGTATAACTATAAGTACTCCGTATATACCAGCGGAAAGTCCTGACTCCTGAGATCCCGGCCAGTAGTAATGGTGTTGAACTGCTGATCTGTTAAGCCCTATGTCATGTACTCCGAGTCCATACGGATAGTAGTCCATGTTGACCTGTCGGTATGTTTCTTTCAACCAGACAAAAGACTCGATTTACCAAGAGTTTGCATCTAGTATGGAGTACGGGGTTGTAGTCGGTGTATTACTTCGTACTTTGTATGTACTTGACCCTTTTTCATCAAAGGAAATGGTGATTTCTTCGAGTAGTATCCGTACTACTCTGCAGTATTAAATTATTAACATCATTGCACGGAGTATCCGTATGTGATACTACTATAAGTCAGTCAGTCAGTCATCCGTCTGCTTACTATGGAGTATCCATTCGTATCCATTCGTATCCATTGCTTCAAGTTTTTTTTTGGGGGGGGGCTGTGATTGACAAGGTTCGTTATTGTTTACTCCGTACTGTTAGTACGGGGTAGTGCGATCATCGCATCAATGAAACTGGTTGCCCCTTAAATCCTTGAATGCTGCGCCTCGGGTGGTATTCGTATTTGATGCTTATTGCTTGGAAATTGTCAGCATACGGAGTATGGAGTACTCTGTGCAAAATAAGATATAAACACGAAGGATTTCTTCTTTGACTGAGTGAGTGAGGTGGTCACATTTCATCTTTTTTTTTTTTTTTTTTTTTTTTTTTTTTTTTTTTTTTTGTCCTTTTCCCCCCTTTTCACAACAACAACAAAAACAACAACAACAACAACAACAACAACAACGACAACGACAACGACAACGACAACGACATCAACAACAATGCTTCGAACGTGCATTGTTAGTCTGGCATTACTCCTGACATTGGTCCTCGCGCTTCCAACCTCAGAAGTCTCTTCTCAATTGGCAGGTCGCGATGCCAAACCGTTCCCTTTACGTATTGCGCCCCTAGGTGCTTCGATCACCAATGGGTTCAGATCGAGTCAAGGTAATGGCTATCGGAGATTTCTCCGCGAACAGCTCCGGCACGCTGGCTGGGATGTCAATATGGTGGGCAGTTTGAAGAATGGCACGATGCATGACAAAGTATGTGTTTTCCCACTCTTTGAAGCTTGAAGCTAGCCTATATCAACCAAAACTAACTGGAACAAATCTCCTCTTCATCAGGAAAACGAAGGCCACGTCGGATGGGTAGTAAGTCAGATACAAGGCGCATCCAACAATATCATCCCGGAAGCCCCCAATCTTATCCTCATCAACGCCGGCACCAACGATGCCCAAGGCAAGGACGTGCCCGGCACCGGCAAACGCATGGATAGTCTCCTGGATCACCTATTCAAGTCGATTCCCGACACGACGGTCATCTTGTCCACGCTCATCCCCAACCTGAACGTGCAAAGCAAGGTCGACGACATCAATTCCCAATACCGCAAGATCGCCGCTACTCGCCGGGCGAAGAAGCAGAGCCTCGTCCTTGCTGAGATGAGCGAATTTATCAAGCCGGATGATATTCACAAGGATGACGGGACGCATCCCACAGATCACGGTTATGAGAAGATGGCTTCTGTCTGGTGGGCTGCGATCAAAGAGGCTGAGTCGGAGAAGCTTCTTCAACCGGCAAAGAAGATTGATGGAGTGGATGATACTCTTCCTCAGGATGATGCCGACCCTGCGAAGGATCCCGGCTTGCCTGCTTTCACACCCCCGTCGCAGCCTTAACTAGGGTGCTAGTTACTTAAAAATGGTGCATTTCAGGTTGCCCTTTTTTTTTTTTTTTTTTTTTTTTTTTTTTTTTTCGCTGCATCCGTCTATGGATCATTCATTTCTCTCTTATTTTCTTCGGATACTACTGGATCCAAGCAAGACCGGCATTTTTACATTGTACTGTTGATGTTCGGATTCTCATCTGTTTTGCATCTTTGCATATCAAATTGTGTCTAGGCCTTTTTATCCTTCTACTACTACTTGTACTGCTCGTATTGGTAATTCATCTTACTTTGCCACGAAGTCCAGTCAATTTCTGCACTTGCGCGAAACACTGACGCTAATGGGAGGATCAGAGCTTCCTCAACAAAACTCTCTCCAAGGACTGCATCCAGCAGGACACCAACCACCTCCTTTTTTGTAACAGGCCAACTTTGATGACTCGCCGCAAAGCGCAGCAAGCATCTCGACTCATTCTATGAGTCCATGAGAGTACATACTATTTCCATCCGGTACTCCGTACTTCATTTTGGCGTGCCGTGAAGGACTCTATTATATACAAGAATAACAAATTATCATCATGGCCTCGGTTGCTATCATCTGCACGGAAAATGTACCCCTTGAGGTGAGTTTTCGATGGCAACAGAACGGCAACAGACCGGCAACAGAACCCCGGCGACCTAGGATACTAGTAGTAGTACGTATACTTACGGATTGTTCCATTATTTATAGATCCTCGAGAACATCCTTAATTCCACCTACACGAAATCAATACCCTTTGACAGTGGCCAAGCCCTGGTTCTACTATCTGACGATACGAGTTCCGCACTCAGACAATATGGAGAATTCCCATTTTCATCCCCACCAATCGATCCGGCTTTCCAGTCACCGTTCCTGGACAGAGACGTCGAGGACGTTGCCCGAATCTTAGGCGATATCGCACCTGCAACTGGCGTAAATGGTATACACCCACACCTATTTCTCATTGCGGATTCGCAGACTCGGGAAGATCAGACACTGTTACTGGTGGAGGTGGACACGTTAGACGACAATACTAAAATTGTGTCTGTTCGCATCTCTGGTGAAATGGCTAACGCTGAGGCTGTTGCTGTCGGGGTTGGGTCGAAAGATGTACGAGAGCTGGGGACTCTGGTAGACGAAGATGGTGTCTATCGGGGTGGACCTTCGCGAGGGAAGCCTGTAGTGCATCCGATGTCCACGAGAGCTCCCCGGAAGCAGCTGTAAAGACTAGTAGCTAGGGATAATTGGATCGAGGCTTATTGCATGAGATGACCGATGTGGTCTGCATAAGGGAACTATTGACTTTTGCATGCCAGTGTTCTATAGATCAGCGATAGGCTTGGAAGCTTTTCAAGGTTTCATAAAACCATGGAATTGCATCTGAGGAAGTCTTTTGGTTATATACATCACATGATGACATGTTGTCTGCAGTCGTTCTTTGACTCCCACACTGCATCCATCCTGCATCATTATACCAGTGGGCTTACCGTTGTTCTGTTCAAAAGTCGCGCAGATATTGAGAACCCATGGATAAATTGATGTATTTGCATTTCAATTCCGGTGACCTCAGGCTTATGGTGTAATTGAAGATATTCCCACTAGAAAACTTCTGTCGACCTGAGTTCCGAGACAGCTGCAAAAAATTCGCCTTTTTGGTGGGAAAAGAAGCCATCACAGTCGTCAGCTGACGCACGCTTCTAACGAAGTCTGCGATTTTGACACGATGTTAGCAAATCGAGTCGCAGATTTGCATATGCGAACCAAGGAGAAATTGGCCGGATTTGTCAGTACCTCTCAAGGATGGATGGACTCGCTATCACCAGCATTACTGGTGAGCTGGCGAATTCCAGCGCCAGAGATCTAGGTCGATAGACTTTCTCCGCGTTGCATTTGGTTTGAGAAAGTTGCCACTGCGGTGAAGTGCATGGAAGACATATATTGGTATCCAGCAGTCACACATACGGTCAATCTGGTCAAGCACATCAGGTAGATGGCCTCTGCGTGCTGCACACGGCTGCTTGTTCCCAGAGTCGCTCTTGGTAAGTTCCTCGAGCTCCTCATTATAACTCTCTTCATCCATGGGCTCAAGAATATAGTGTCCTTCGAGGCCAAGCTGCGCCTTTGCTTCAAGTTCAAGGTTGTTTATTAGCCCCTTGGCCTGCTTGAAATCCATGTCCGGGTGGAAGACACCAATGTGGTCGTTGAACTGCAATATATACTGCCATTCGTTCGCACTGTTCCCGAGTCGAGCAATCATGTACGCAACAACTTCGCGGTTTATACGCGGCACATCAACTGCGGCCCTGAGCGCCTGCTCAGTGCACTCGCCAGTTGAGTCGGGCATTTTGAACGAGGAGCGCGAGTGCGTGCTGAACCAATCGTGAATCGTGGCAATGTCGGCGGCATCCATTACGCTGCCTGTTCTTCTGAAGATGGTGACGCTAAATCCAAAAGCAGGCGGACGATAGATGATGGTCCATTGATATCGGGCTCATATACGGAGTAGTACAGGTGAAAAGCGTGTTAAATACTGGCAGAGCTCGTAAGTAGTTTAAGTACGGAGTACTCTGTACGTTAGTACTAGTATTTGATTGACTGACTCATCTATGATATTTCGATTCTGTCTACGGAGTACTCCGTACTCCGTACTTCAGTACCCAATCCTTAGTAAGCTACCCTACTCTTTTATTTAGCATAGTTAACGTTTTCCCTGATGTTTGCATGGCCCAAACTTCAAGGTCAGCCTCCAGAATAACAGGCAGTGGCTGGCAGTAAAGGAAGAAAGAAAAAGAACAAAAAAAAAAAGAAAAAACTCGCCAGTTGGCTAAAGTCTGCTAGACGAAGAAATGGGGTCACCCGGGATCGAACCGGGGATCTTTCGATAACAATAAGCTGTTGATTGAAGTTTACTTCAGTCGAACGCGATCCCAACTTCGCCATAACCCCTGATTGGT
>JBCJKO011456281.1:0-13128 GCA_039877535.1 Touit batavicus
AACTATTTTGCGCCGGGAGCTGTGGTTAATCACAATCTGTTCATTGGTGCGAATCCCGCCGACTTTACGGGGCCGTCCTTTACGAACAACCAACTGATTGGCACCGTGACGACGATTGGCTTTCTCAATCCAACACTGGGTAACTACTCCATACCTTCCTCCAACCCGAATAGCGTCTTTGGGATGACGGGCTATTTTGCGGGACAAGGTTTAGTCAATGCACCGCCTGTCTCAGGAACAACGAGTGGATTAGGAAATATTGGGACGACGGGCACAACCAGCAATCCTGCTCCTGTTGTAGCACCTCCAGCACCTCCCGTAGTTCCTCCTGTTTCTTCTTTACCGCCCTCTGTTCCGTTAGGCTGGGTGCAACTCGTATCCGTCAATTCTGGCAAGTGCTTAGGGGTGGTGGTTTCGCCAGCTACCCAAAACGGCCAACAAGCCGGAGCACCGTTAGAGCAACGCACCTGTACGGGGAGTCCTTCCCAACATTGGTGGTTCCAAGCCGCTCCGACGGGCTATGAGATTACCAATCAACTGTCTCAACATCAAATGGATGTGCAAGGCGGTCCACAAGCGGTCAATGACGGCGCACAGTTAACGGTCTATCCGTACTGGAGCGGCACGAATGAAATGTTTACCCTCGAATCCGCAGGGAACAATGCAATGTATTTGCATCCCGTCAGCAGTGGCAAATGCGTCGATGTGTCGAACATTTCTCTACTGGATGGAGCCTTAGTCCATCAATGGACGTGTTTACATACTGCCAATCAGCAATGGACCGTGCAGCCCTAACGTCATGTTTGTCTATCTCTCCAACTGCGGTGAGCTATATGAGACCGCCTTAACGCCCGAGGCGGTCTCAGCCATCCAGAACAAGCGCATGTTTATGGATCAGGCAGAGTTATTAGCTGTCGGTTACAGTGGCCATGGTCTAGGCGAAAACAAGCCCGCCTTGGAAGCCATCGTAAACGTCGGCCCGATTCCCCGAGGTCTCTATACGATTGGCTGCATCGAGTGTTGTCCTCCTCAATTAACGGGACCCATGGGGCCGTTCATTCTGCCTTTAACACCGAACGGTCATACGGCCTTCAACCGGCATGGTTTCTACTGCCATGGGGATAATCAGCTACACAATCTCAGCGGTTCAGAAGGATGCGTCGTGATGCCCCGCTTCGTTCGCATTCACATGGGCGAATCCACATCAAAAGACCTACTCGTGCGCACCTTTTCTGCACCGTAACCCCTTTTCTGTCCGTAGATCTCGAATTATTCCTTGGAGGAATTATTTTGCAATTATTAACCACTCCCGCTCGACTGGCGAACCCTTCAGTCCGCGATCCACGGCTTATTGCATTGTTAGAAGCAGCCAATCTCCTCTTGGCGCTGGACTGCTTTTTGATTCCCTTGTGCTTGTTTCTGTTATTGGCAGGCATTGCAAGCAGTGAATCCTTACGGCAACATGTGCGTCACGTTTTATATCAACAGCTCTCGACCCCCAGTAACTTTCTGGTGGCGATTCGACATTCATCTTGGCTCATCGGTTTACTCGGCGGCTTTTTATTGCTAATGGGTTGCTCTCGTGTTCTCGGTCTCTTTGTTCTGTTCTATACCATTCGCTGGCAGCAAGCAAGCCTGTCTCTCTTGACGGGCATCGTTGGCTTTCTGGCTGCAACATTATTTTTGCGGTGGGTCATTTGGACGATCCGTGAAGGCCGTCAGTCAATTCAATAGGAAATGAAGATGACTATGCCTTATGCTCCTCATTCTGTGTGTCTCCTGCGGGATACGCGATTAATCTGGCTGATGAATGTGTCGAACGGCTTGGTGGCTTTGTCGTACTACATCATTCCCATTTGCCTCGTCGTTCTCATGCTTTCGCTCCTCACGAGCGAACCAACACGACGGCGGATGCGGTATGCCATGGAAGATGCTCTGGTCTCGCCAGAAGCTTTGATGCGGACACTACGCCAAACCGCCCTGTTCTTAGCCTTGTTTGCTTTGTTTATTGTGCTTTGTGGCAGTACCCACGTGCTGGACATTGTTGTTCTCTATACGCCCATTTATTGGCAACAAGCTATTTTGATCTTGCTCACCGGGATTGTCAGCTTTGTGACCGCAGCGCTGTTGGTCTGGACCATGTTGCGTCTGATCTTCCCTCCCCGCCACCGGACTATTCCACGGAGCGTGCTCGATGGCCGATCCGAACGGCATTGACCTTTTTAAAATTTTTACCCTGATCGGAACAGCCGCTGGTGCTGTCCGCGCCATCATCGGTGGCTACAAAAAAATGCGGGGACCCAGCCCCGAAGCTGACGAAGAACGGAAACCTGAGAAACCCCCTGTGACCTCTCCTGCTGTTGTATTGAAACCGATTCCTACGTGGCACCCAGACCCACGAGACGAGGAACCAGAAGACGAAATGTCGAACGCGAAACTGAACGATCTTGACAATCAGCTCAAGGATCTACGAGTCGAAAATCGGCGCATGCATGGGGAAAACGTCGAACGGCTCGATAACGGAGACCGGCGCTATCAACTCCTCTTGCAGCGGTATCAGGAAATGGACCGCAAACTGGAAGAAATCTGCAATCGTTTTGGCGAAATGCGAGAAAACGATCTGCAAGAAGTCAATGCCAAACTCCGGGAACTGAAGCACGATCTGCGTTCCGATATTCGCGGCAGCAATGAGTTGATCCGGGATCTGACCCATGTCATTAACCGCAGTATTGCGCAAGGAAAAGGGGGCGGCAATTGACAACCACCACAGACGCCATTGCTCATGCTTGGGCTTTTTTGGTGCCCTTGCTGAGCATCTCGATTTTTAGCTGCTGTATTTTTTTTGTCGGTTCGTTGGTTGGTCTCTTGTACTCCCACCGGCAAGAGAAACAAGCCGTCTTTAAGCAAAAAGCCATTCTGTATTCATCGATGATTGGCCTGTTATTTTTAGAAGCCGTCATCAGTATTTGGGACTCCTTCATCGGCACTCATTTTCCCGTAGAGATTTCAATTCCGATTAAGATTTGCGTCATGGTGTACGGGGGTCGAGCGGCCTTTCATCTCTGCGTCCTACGCATTCAAGAACTCAATCAGACTTCCCTTCGCAAGCTTTAAGCTATGTCTCTGTTTCGTTTCGGATCTTCTCCGAAAGTAGTGGAAATACGCCACTCCTCTGTCATTCCCCCTGTTAGTGTACAAGTCCCCATGCCGCTGGGAGCCGTTCTCCCGCGTGCCACACAACAACAAAATCAAAGGAATAGTTCTATGTTTCAGTTAAGCAAGGCGTGGCACTGGATTGGTGTTCACGGCCATAACTTTTTAGTCCAAGCCTTCGGTTGGGAAAAAGTAATTGTTCGTAACCGTAAAACCATCGAGAAGGTAGAACAAGACGTTGCCAATGACATAGATTTAGGCATCTCTTTTGTCAATCCGGTTTTGGCCGCAGATCTCATGAGGATTTTGCCAGCCTTCAGTGCCTCCTTTGCGAAATGCTTAGAAGCACTGGCACGTACCAATGCGGATGCGGGTTCAAATATCGTGCAAATGGAGTTTGAACCAGAATTTGTCCAACTGCTACAAACTGCCGGTTTAGCTCTCGAAAACCAACGTCCTGGTTCTACTACTCCCCCGGCTTTTCTCTTCCCGCCTTCCAAATAAATTCCTGTGCCTGAATCTCGAACCACTATTGAACAGATTGCGAAATGGGCCTACGTCGCTCATAAGCAGTATGAGCGTGATTTTTCCGCCAAGTGCATCTTATGCGGATTCCCAAATCGACTTCGTTTAGGCCAAGGCTTAAGCGAATTAGAGCGGGTGACGTGTGAGCATTTTTTAAGCTACGAATTCAGTCGGGAACAAGGCGTGGTGCGGTTCAAATTTGGGCGTTAGCGTTTTTAGAACAAGAAAAGATTAAACACTTTTTTGCCATCTCGTATCTGTTTCATAGACGTATTTCTTATCAGCCTCGCTGACGTAGGGTAACAAGGTCTGTACTTCAGCTTCTAATTCACGCACTTGTCTCTGAAGACTTCTAACAAAACAAACAAGAAGAATCCATGAAATCAATGAAGTTAACCAGCATACAAATAAAATCAAGCTCCTACTTATCATGCGCTTCCACTCGGACGGAACATCTCAGAGTTCTCTTCCGCTAATAGTTCATCTTCTGTGCATTTGTTAAGCGGTGGAAAATCATCAGGATAATCAGGGTTATCCGCTAGGTACTCTTCCCGTTCATCTTCCGCCATATCGCGTTCTTTTTGTAGTGGTGTTTCTTGTGGGTTCAGCTCACTATACGCCTTCTCAATCATGTCTCGTGTGACTGATGGATTGTGCAGGTGAACGTTACCGTAAGCAAAACTGATTATGTGCTGACGCTTCTCTTCTTCAGTCCAGACATGGTTTTTGGCTTGCTCCAGCAGTTGCTTTAGTTGTTCACTCATAATCACCTACCAGTTTGCTTAAGTTGTTCCTCTAACTTTTCAATTTGCTTTTGCTGTTTTTGAATGACTTCGCGGAAACTGGATTCGCGCCACTGAATCATCGCAAAAGCGCCTTGATCAAACTGTTCTCGGGTAAAACAGCCGTGAGGAAATCCGTATTCCAGTACAAAATCAATGCGGTCGGTATCAGTCATAATCACTCTCTGGTATGGTTCTAGGGCGTTTAAGAGATCTCATGGCTGCATCATCTCTAGCATCCTGATCCAAAAAACTTATGGCTTCTAGGTACTCATCGCTACTGCTAGGATTATCCATAACAAGAGTCATTTCCATACAAAGCGAATCAATGATGTCTAAAGCCTTAGCAAGCTTCTGTTCAATTGTCATCCTGCAACCCTCAGAACTCATGAATGCCGTCTAGCCATTCATCAAGTAGACAGCAAACGCCCACAGGTTGCATTTTGATTCTACGATCTACGTAATCAGCCCAAAACACGGTAATCCAAGGCGAATCATATCTAACCAGATTTCTACTGATTGGTTCAAACTCTTCTTCGGCTTGTCGTTTAAAAATCATCTCTTTACTTTCCACTCTTCTTTATTTAGCTCAGCCAAGAGTTGCTGTTTCGTCATGCTGTAGAGGTCTGGCCATGCCATGTCGTATTGAGGATGAGCAGCCATGTACCTCTTACGTTGGTCGTGAACGCTAAAGCTTAGGTCTTGGAGTTCAAAATACTGGTCACGAGCTTGCGCCAACGTAATTTCAACCCTGTCTTTCTCCAATACAATTGATCCATCTTGCAAGCCTTCTACTAGTTCTTGAGCTACATCAGCAGCAGTATGGCGTGGTTTAAAGAAGCGAAGCAAGTCAGCCATGTTGAGCTTCCTTCCAACCAATAAGGGCTGAGTACAATTCTTTCTGACCATCAGCGTTATAATCCTTTGCTACTCGATTACACAAATTGGCAAGAACGCCTCCAGCTTGTTTAAGTTTATGTTGACGCACAAGTAAGCGATTAAAACAAGCTATTTCTGATTTGCAGCGCCAACCGCTACGGCTTTGACTCATAGCTCCAACACTCATATTGGTATCGCAGAATTGACACTTTTGCTTATTCATTATTCTTACCGCCTAATACCTTCTTGGCTCTCACACGTGCTAACCAACGAAACCAAGGGGCGAGTTCGTCATAGCCATCTTCTTTGGCTGCTGCGGTAAACCGCTCTCGATCTTCTGCTGATAAACGAAGTGTGAACGGGTTGTTGACCGCCTTTTCGTCGCTACTTTTCACCTGTTTATAGCCTACCAGATCACAGAGCTTTTGTATAGCTCTCGCAATACATTTCTTTGTCTTTTTTCCAGGAAAAACACATGCGTCTGCTTATCGCTTTTTGTACTGCGCTTTGCCTCTCGTGGCCCGTTTTCGCAGCACAACCCGTCACGATCAGCGACTCACTCAGCAGCCCCTTTGCCGGACGGAATGCCGTCGGCAGTCTCACGATTAGTTGGCCTACGTTTGTCGAAAGCGATGGCACCACCGTACCGAGTGGAAGCCAAAACGTGGTGGTTTCCCCAGTGGGTAGTTTTACCGTTTCACTGATGCCTAATGACAGCGCGACGTTGCCGGGAAGCGCGGTACAAGGTTCGGCGCTGTATACGCTGGTTTTTAACTTAACGAATGGGCAAAGCGTCACTAATCATTTGGTGGTTCCGACCACAAATGCAGTCCTCAAACTATCGAATGTCTTAGCGCCGTTGTCTGGCTGGCTTCGTGCCCCCATTGGCACAACACAGCCACAGCATTGCATTCCCGGTGATATTTTCATCAATCAAACGACGCAGACTGAGCAAGTCTGTATCGCGCAAGATACCTGGATCAATCTGGTCAATCTGTCCCAAGCGAATACGCAATACTTAGCCGATTCGCAAGGACCAGGATTGGTTTATCGGGGTCAGCAATCCAACAGTACGCGGCCTGCCACGGCGGGTGATCTGACCACCACGCTAGGCTATACTCCGCCCAACCCCGCGAATGCTCTCAGCGAATACAGCAATAACTTAACCGGGGTCTACAACGTTCTTGGTCTAAAAAGTGCCGCACAGTCACCAGCGAGTGCCTTCTTGCCATCGACAGGCATTATTCCGCTTGGCTTGATGCCGACTAATATTCCCTCAAGCTCGATTGTGAACTACGGACAAGGATTTCTCACTACAACGCAACTCAATGCGGCGAGTGGCGTAGCGCCCTTGGATGCCAATAAGCTTCTGCCGTTAGCCAATCTACCAATCATTCCGTACAGCTCGTTATCCGGTTTGCCATTGATTCCTATCAAGCTAAGTCAACTTCAGAATGACCTGAACGTGTTGACAACCAGCACGCCAATTCCAATCGGTTTGTTGCCCACTAACATTCCGACAAGTTCGATCATTGGCTATGGATCTGGTTTCGTTCTGACAAGTCAAGTAGGCGCGGTTGGTGGTGTGGCTCCACTTGATGCCAACAAACTCCTACCTGTGGCGAACTTACCGACGATTGCTTACAGCAGCTTATCGGGCTTGCCCGTCATTCCGACCAAGTTGAGTCAACTTACCATTGATCTCAATTTCCTCAGCAGTACCAATACCATTCCCCTGAACTTACTGCCGACCAATATTCCAACCAGTTCTATTGCTGGGTATGGGATAGGGTTTGCGTTATCGAATCAGATTGGAGCCGTCAGTGGAATTGCCCCGTTAGACGCAAACAAGCTTTTACCGTTGGTGAATCTGCCCACCATTCCGTACAATTCGCTGTCAGGCTTACCCACCATTCCGACGAAGTTAAGCCAACTCTTGAATGATCCCAACTTCTTGACGTTCAACACAGTAGCGACCGTAGCAATTACCGGGAACTATAGCGATCTAATCGGGAAACCGAACTTTGATCCTCCCGGTGCAGCAGCGGCCATTTTGCCGCAAGTCTTTCAAACGAAGAACCTGTTTTCTGAACTGAACACCCCGCAAGCGCAAACCACCGCCAAGGCAAACTTAGCCTTAAGCGCGTTAGCGACTTCGGGTAATTGGACAGATGTGCAAGGCAAGCCAACCAGCTTTCCGAGTGATTGGTCCCTCCTGACCAACAAGCCTGCCTTTGGAACGATCGTCACCAAGAATCTGGGCGATTACTTAGCCAGCAGCCTACTCGCAACGGCGAATGGTGTGGCACCGCTCGATGGCAATGCTCTCGTGCCACTGGTCAATCTACCGCCGATCACTCCAGCGAAGATTACCGGATTTCCCACTGTAGTTACGAGCGGCAAGTATGGCGACTTACAAGGCTTGCCGAACGCCTTACCGCCCAATGGCACAGCCACGGGCGATCTCAGTGGCAGTTATCCGAATCCGATTGTCAGTGGCTTCAACGGCATCAATTTAAATAACCTTGCCGCTCCTTCACCCCAAGGCGGCATCTTGGCGCTCAATCATGACGGCACACCACACCTAGCAGGTGAAAACGAAGTCGCAGGAGCGTTAAGCTTTACCCCGATGAATCCGGCTTTAGCCTTAGGCGAAATCACCAATATTCCCTTAGCGTTACAGCATTTAGGCATTACAGCCTTAGCCACTCAAGCACCCTCGACGGTCTTGGCGGATTCGGGCAGTACGGGGTTGATTGTTCGCACCACACCAGGCAATACCCGTCCTGCTACGAGTACAGATCTTACGAGCGCCATCGGCGGCAACGTTTATGATTCACTGGGGGCAGCCACCGCAGCAGTGAATGGATTACCTGTCTCCGGCGCACAGCAAAGCAAGAACGCGCTCATCTCTCCGACCGATTGGGCCACCTTCAATGGCAAACAAAACACGTTAGGCTTTACCCCCGAAAACATCGCTAACAAAAACCAAACCAATGGCTATCCCTCGCTCGATGCCAACGGCTTTGTCCCGCTGCCCGAAATGAATCCCACGTTCAGTGCAGCCTTAACAGGGGACGTGACCAAGCCAGTCAACAGCACAGCGGCAACACTAGCCACCGTGAATAGTGCACCTGGTTCGTGCGGCGACGCCACCCACTCTTGCCAGATCTTAACCGATGGCAAAGGTCGGATCTTAAGTCAAACCCCGTTAGCAATTACCGGATCGGGAAGTGGGAATGGTGGGGGTACCGGCAATGTCACTGGCTCTTCGTTAACGGCCAATAACTTTGTTAAAGGAGCCGGAGCGTCCACCGTGGCAGATTCGGGTAAAGCCATCCCGAACGGCAACGTGGTGGGCGATACCGACACGCAAACGCTCTACAACAAAAGCATTGACGCCTCCGAAATCGCGTCCGGCACCTTAGTCGCCACACGACTTCCCGCTCTCACGGGCGATGTCACGAGTACCGCAGGCAGTGGTTTGTTGGTTCTGCCCAACGTCAATGCGTCCTCTGGGACTTGTGGTGATGCGACCCATGTTTGTCAATTTACGACGGACGCAAAAGGACGGGTCACCAACGAAACACCCATCTCCATTTCGGCAGGCGGCACCGGAACCGTGACCAATACTACGGGCCTTTTACAATCCGGTCGTTTACTCGTGGGCAATGGCGCGAGTGATTTGAAGGGCGGCGATTTATCCGGCGATATTGCGACCAATGGCACCACGGTCGCCACGCTACCCACCATCAACAGCAATGTCGGTAGTTTCGGAGATTCCTCGAATATTCCGAGAATTACGGTGAACGGCAAGGGGCAAATCACAGCCATCACGACGTTTACGGCCCAAGGGGGAAGTAGTGGTGGTTCCGCAGCCGTTGCTTATGCGCAAAGCTTCTCGAACGTGTCCAGCCTTGTTATGGCTCACAATCTCAATACTCCCTCCGTCTACATCTCGTGTGCCGATAGCAATAATCAAGTGATCGAGACTGGCACGATTGTTCTCACGGACAACAACGATGCGACAGTGACTTTTGCGGGGCCACGATCTGGACGGTGCTTCGCTTCCGGTGGCAGTGGAACCGCGCCCCTCTCCTTCCCCTTTACCAACCAAACATCAGTGGCCATCGCTCATAACCTCAATACCGTTAACTTGGTCAGTGCTTGCTATTCAAATACGAATACCCTGTTAACGCCTGCTTCGCTAACGATTAACGATGCGAACGACATTACTGTGACGTTTGCCTCGGCCCAGTCCGGTCGTTGCGTACTAAATTCTGGTATAGGTCCACAAGGCCAAAATGGAACCAACGGAACGAGCGGTGTTTCCCAAAGATACACGGTTACACTCACAAGTGCCACGCTCTACAATATTCCAGCATCCACACATGGTTTAAATTCGGCAAGTATTAATTTGTCTTGTAAAGATGCTACAGGTGCTCTCTTTACACCGGGATCGTTCACTGTCAACCCGACTACTTATGCGGTTCAGTTCAGTATGTTAGCCGCTAAGAGCGGTGGCATTTGCAGTTTGCAATAGCTTTTCTTTCCCTTTAGCTTTCCTCTTCAGCCCCTTGTTTGAAACGAGGGGCTTTTTCTTTTCCAAGGATTTTCATGCAAAAACTTCTCTGCTTGCTCGGTTTGTCGGCTGTCTTTTTGTCGGCTCAAACAGAATATAAAGATAGCCATCTCATCAGCGAAGGAACAGTCAACAGCTATGTGGACGGCTCCAGCACCACGAATGTCATTACGGCCACTGGTCCTAGTGGTGCCACGGTTTCCAATCTATACAGTGGAAAATCGCTAGCGGTTAAGATTGCCAACAGTAACACAGGAAGCAGTACGCTACAGCTTGATAGCACCCCCGCCACCGTGATTAAAAAGATTGCTAATGGAGCGTTAACGCCCTTAACCGGCGGGGAACTCATTGCCGGAACAGAGGCGCATTTTACCTATGATGGTTCCGCCTATGAATTAGATGGTTCAGGGGCGAGTAGCAGCACCCCTGATACCCGCATGAGCCAGTTACCCACGGTGAGTAACACCAATCCTTTGTATGTCGATTTCCCCTTCCGCGATGACGATCAGCATTTCTATGGAGCATCGGGGTGGGATGCGACTCATTTCACCTACTTGAGTTCCAATTCGCTCAATTCGACCATTATCGAGCGTGATGCTTCCTGGATGTATGCCAATGGCACTTTCTATTTTGTCTATACCGGGGGCAGTAATGCCTTTCAGTTTTCCTATACCACCACGCCAGATTTAAAAACGTTTGCCACGCCGCAATACATCACCATGAGTACGGGGATGAGCAATCCCACCGATTTATGGGCACCCGAATTCTTTTATGATCCGACGAGTCAAAGCAATTTCGTCATCTTTCAACAATCCAATAACAACTACGTCAGCTTTACGGATTACATCGCCCCCTTTAATCCAAGTACCGGTGTGTTTGGCAATCCGACAGCAATCACAATTAATGGTTCGACCGGTTATCACATTGACTCGTTCTTGTATTACAAAAACAGCACGTACTACCTGTTTTATAGTGACGGCGGCGCAGGCACGCAACACATGGAGTATGCAACCAGTTCTAATCTGCAAGGACCTTATACGCAACAAACGAGTGCCAATTTTGACTTAGCGGGCTTTGCCGCCACAGCCGGAGGCGCCAATGTCGTCGAAGCGCCTTCTCTTGTCGATCTCCCGAATGGCTGTACCCGGTTATATGCAGATACGCAATTACCATCGGGTTATCACCATATCGTGTATTATTCCGACTCCTGCGATACGTTTCAAACCTGGTCTACCCCACAACCTTTAGATATTCCCCGCGCCGAACATGGCACCTTCAAAAAAGTCACTGATCCCACCGAAGCGGCTCTCGTGTTAGAAGCACAGAATAACGTCAGCATCCCGTGGAAACCTTCCAGTTATGCCGTCGGGGGTGCGCCTCTGAACTATACCTTTGAAGTATTTTCAAAAGCCACCAATGGTACATTTTTGTATAACGAACCAGCGACCATTGCCGCCGATCCTGGCAGTGGTCACCCAGCAGTCTTGACAGCTTGTGATCCGAGTGGAGGGGCCAATTACTGCCAGACCCCGTTGCCGAACTCTGGAAACTTCAGTCTTTTTACGAATTCAACCTTTGGTTCGAACTTTGGCATCCTGAATACCGCCAACGCTCCAGCGGAAATGCGGTTTATGGACGGCGTGACGAGTATGGGTGGGGGAACCAATGGACAAGCTCAGTATGCCCATGCTTGGTTTCTCGGAGAAAACCCTTCCTTTATTACCCCGGCTGGCAATTATTTCTATCTATACTCGGGTAACACGGGCTATGCAGGGCCAATCTTAACGGCCAATGGAACTACCGGCAACGTTCATTTGATGAAGAATTTGGAATTCAGCAATCCTTCGGGTAACGTGAACGATACCACCCCGTGGTGGAGTATGACGCCGACCAATCTAGCCAGTGCGCAAATGCTCCTCAACGGAACAACCGTTGTCAAAATCAATGCAGCTTATGCTCCGTTGATCGTTGAAAACGACCTAGCCACCGATTATACAAGTATTCTTCTACAAAATACGAACTTTCCCCAAAGCTGGCAAATCTTAACAGGCAATGACGGGTTAACCAGCACGGATAAAGACAATTTCATTATCAAGCAAATCGGCATTGGCAATATTTTCCAAACGACCCCTGCCGGATTAACCACAATGAGTTCTGGCAACACCAATAACGCCAATGTCCTGAATATCACAAGTGGCAATACCACACAAACCACCATTCAGTTATCTAATACCAACGCCACTACCGGCAATGGCAAGATTCATAACGTGGCTTTATCCTCCTACGGTGGGGGCTTGAGTCTTTATGACTATACGGGATCGGCATTGCTGGCCAATTATGCTTATGGCGTCGGCCTGACTATTTTAGGAGATGTCACGGCGACCAATCGCTTAGGGGCACCGATCAGTACTCCTGCGAGTTCGACAGCAGCTTGTACTGCTGGAGAAATTTGGGCCGATACAAACTTTATTTACGTATGCGGTAGCCAAAATTCTATAAAACGTGCCGCTCTCAGCGCTTTCTAATCCTTCCCCGAAAGTCAGGACAATCTATGCTTATACGTCTCAGTGTGTTAGCACTGCTTGTGCCGTTCTTTGCTTTCGGGCAACTCCCTACAAGTTACATTGATGGGGCCAGAACCATCGAAGGGCCAATCAACTACTGCTCCAGCGCAGGAGGCAGTGCGAACGCATTAACCTGTTCGAACCCAACGAATGCGAAGATTCGCGCTTACCAAATCGGCGCTTTATATTCGGTGAAAGTCACCACCACCAATACAGGACCGGCCACCATTGCGATTGATGCCGGTCCCGTGGTTTCCATCAAAAAGCAGGATGGGCAAGCGGTGTTAACAGCGGGGGATATCGTGGCGAATTCAGTCCTTCTCCTGCAATGGGACGGCTCCGAAATGAACCTGGTTTCTGGGGTAGCGAATGCTCCTTCCAGTGGATCGGGCGGTTCTACCACGCTTCCCACGACAGCCCCGAATCAAGTCTTAGCAGGACCGAGTAGCGGATCAACGAGTGCTACAGCATCCTCTCGTGCTTTGGTGCCTCTCGATATTCCAGGCCTTGACGCTTCCGCCATTACCAGTGGTATCTTTCCGTCGAATCGGCTTCCGGTCGCGGGCAGCAGTCCCGGCACCGTCGCCGCTCAAACCTGCAATACCGGGCAGCATATCTATGCCATTATTAACGGCATCCCCAG
>JBCJKO011466246.1:0-13080 GCA_039877535.1 Touit batavicus
ACTTTCTGTGCCCCCCTTGCACAGAAAACTCCGACG
The DNA here is from genome assembly GCA_039877535.1 of Touit batavicus. Classification (NCBI taxonomy): domain Eukaryota; kingdom Metazoa; phylum Chordata; class Aves; order Psittaciformes; family Psittacidae; genus Touit; species Touit batavicus. Next base: position 37 of record JBCJKO011466246.1, read on the forward strand.
GCTCCACCGGTCCAGTGCCTATACCACTAGACCATGAGGGCACCAATAGCTACACGGGTGTATACAATTTTAATGCATCATAGTGCAATCTAACGCGATTGACAAATACTTGTGATCACGTGCAGACCTAGCCGTTGATTCTTGAGGTCGATATTATTGTTTACTACTACTACTGAAGTGAATTCCGGTAACCAGTGACAGCTCGAGAGAGTCAACTACCCGAACGGTAAGACCTAGACGAGATCACTACAGGTGGGAAATTAGGTAGGAGAAATACGACGTATATATATGTGCAAACGCGGTGGCCGACATATCTACCCCTCAGCAGCTCGCTCATTCGGCCTAACATTATCCCGGATTAGTCTGCACGTTAACTTAATCCGTTCAACTACTACTACTACACCCGTACTGTTAACATGAAAACAAACCGAGCCATGAATATATAATTGCATCCATCCAGACCAACATTCCAGCATAAGAAAAATGCCTTTTGAAATTCACACAGCCACTGCGGCTGATGCCGTCGAGATAGCTAATGTGCACATCAAAAGCTTCTCTACCGAGTTCGACAAACAATTATTCCCCGAGTCACCCGAGATGCGAAGATGGATCCTTGGAATGATCGAAAAGAAGATCCAAAATGCAGAGACCGAAGGATCTACGAGTACTTTTCTTAAGGTGGTCGATGTCAATTCGTCCGAGGAGCAAAAGGAGAACTCGAAGCCAGAAGCGAAGCCCCGGATTGCTGGGTTTATTGGGTGGAATCATGATACTGCTGCTACGAGTACCAATACTTCTGCTGGGTCTGGGCTCTCAGAAAAGGACCAGCTCTTTTGGCCCGAGTGCAGTAATCGGGAGTTGTGTAGTTGGTTCTTTGGGAATATGATAGCAAACAATACGGAATTTATGGGTGGTAAATCTCATATTTGTATGTATATCAACTTTTTTTTTTTTTTTTTTTTTTTTTTAAGGGGTTGATGAAAAAACTAATCCCACCAGATGTCGATATCCTCGCCGTCTCTCCCGAATACCAAGGTCATGGATGTGCATCCCAACTCCTTAAATGCTTACTCGCCCAAGCAGACGAGAAAGGTCTCGAAGTCTTTCTCTCTGCATCACCACGTGGACGACCGGTTTACGAAAGACATGGATTCCAGGCAGTGAAGGCCGAACAGTACTTGGGAATCATTCAAACGTGTATGATACGGCCGTCTAGGAAGTAAGCATATACTGCCATTGCTGGGTTAATCGCCATGAAGCAACGTGAAATGAGTGTAGCCCTGAAAAGTAAGCAAGACGATTCCAGTATCAACGAACTGGAGTATTAGAGTGCTATTATATAGAAACCCCAGTGTGCTGCAATCAAGGTAGTTGCAAGTATTACTGCCTCCAATTCATTTCGTCGCGCAGGGTAAACCAACCATAAAAAAAAAAAAAAAAAAAAATTCTACCGGCCAGGCACTCACTGACTATTCATACAAATAAGCCTATAAGAAAAATCGTCTTGAACTTACGCCAATCTCGCAGGTCTGTAATGAAGTCGCAGCAATTAGCCCGAAACGTAGAAGCATCTTCTTCCACATTATTATCCCGTAACTATATACATAGCAAGAAAATACCCTAAATAGCTGTTTATCCCGGCATATTAGGTGGAACGTCACGCCGGTAAACAGTCCTCCAAAGCCGTTGACAACATATGTACACCAGATACTCTGTACAAGAACATAATCGAGTAAAGGATAACGAGTGCACTCCATTCGCCGTAAGAGAGATGCTGTATGCATATTCGCAGAGTCAAATCGGCGCCCGGTCCCGTACTCCGTATAGAATGAGCAATACATGTCGGTCGTGTCCGATATGTCATGTATGAATGCCTGCATGCCTGCGGCATTTACGACCATGTACGCCGTAACCCGGATTCCAGAGTCTGAACTCCGTACGTGCGGCGTGGATGATGACGAATTATGGTCAGCCACAGTATATCACAATATCATATCAATTGTGCCATATGCGGCGCATTGTATTATGATTCATGATTAAAATTAGGAGAATCCGAATAGTTTCGATATTCTATTGTTTTTCTGCTTCTTATTATTCTTGTTCTCATCTGTTGATATGGATGTGATATGTCAGTAGTAGCAACAAAGTAACAACAATAAATATAAACAAAACTCACCAGTCGTCTGTTTCTCTTGAACTACAGCACCAGCCGCCACAAGCTTCGGATTAGCCCCGTCTGCAGCGGCCATAATAGCTGCAATTCTATGCTTTGCTCTCTCGTCTCCTTGTTCCGCCGCTGTCCCGTACCAGAATTTGGCATCCAGGATGTCGCGACGGCAGCCGATGCCCATTTCCGTAAAGTATCCAACTGCATATTGTGCTTTAGGGAGGCCTGTTTTGTATATTTCAATTAGCAAACATAGTGTCATATATATATACATATTGTCTACCGACATACCGGTCTCTGCGGCCTTTTTAGCCCACTCGTACGCCTCGCTTTCATCCCTTTCCAGAACTGGTTGTGCACCGACTATGTACCAAGCGCACACTGCCATCATGCCTAGTTGATGCCCAAGTTGCGCAGCATTCGAGTAGTAATGGATGCTCAACGCCGAATCACGCGGACAGTTCAACTTCCCATTCTCGTAGGCATCACCCATCCGGTAACTCGCTTCGGCATGCCCTAGATCGGCCGACTTGGTGAACAGTTGCGCAGCGTACGACGGATCGGGGAAGACGTCATCCGCGTGTCCTGTCTCGTGTAGCAGGCCCAGTTCGTAAGGCCCCGAATTATACCGCGTGTCGGCGGATTCCGTGGCGCGCTTCAGCCAACTGACGCCTTCCCGGTAACGTTTACCTAGACCCATGTCACCGCCCAGACAGGCCTTAGACATACGCAGCATAGCACCGGGGTGTTTCTTGGATGCCGCGTGGCGGTAGAACTTCTCGGCCTTGGCACCGTCTGTCCAGCAGCCCCAGCCGAATTCGTAGCAAAGCGCCGCACGGTAGCAGGCTTCGACATGGCCGTGCTTGCTGGCTGCGACGAAAAGAGGGAATGCCCGGCTATGGGCTGGGGTGCCGTTGCTGAATAACCCGGTTGCGTACCCGTCAGCCAGGTAGTACTGTGCGAACGGATAACTGCGGTCCGAAAGACGTTGGAGGATGGTCTTGGCCTCCTTCAGAAGCCGAGCTCGTGACATCTCGGAGTCCTTGCCCGGTCGTCCTGAGACACTGCCATCATCCAATTCCTCCCGGGGCATTTGGTGCAAGGCATTCACTAGAAACACTGCAAACTCGTATTGGACAGCCAAATCTCCCGTCTTCTTGACGTTCGCCAGGTACATATTGAATGTCTGAACCTGACTGAGTAGACTAGCGCGGCTGCCCAACGATGACCGGAGGAGAGCCGTGGCTCCAGACTGGGCCGGCGTAGGCGCCGCCTGTGGATATGGGGTGTTGAGAACGTCGACGAACGATCCCGGCCGAGCCTCCGGAGAGGAGTTGGAATTCCTCGGTGATCGGCCTCGAGCATGCAGCGACTGCCTTGGCGATGATCGGGCCCGGTGGTTACTGTAGTCGGATGTGGATGAGTTTACGGAAGCAGGTCGGTGAGTATTAGGTGGTTTCGAAGTCAAATTGTTGCTTGGTCCAGTTCCGTTGTCTTTGGTTGGTTTCGATGTTCTCTCCCTTGAAGCCCGAAAGGGTTTATGAAAGTAATTCAGAGGTTCATAGTCATCAAACGTCGCCGCGCTGCCATTGCTGCCATGCAAAGAGTCTGCTCGGTTTTCGTCGGGGGGAAGGTCGTGTTCGACTGAAGAGCGGCGCTTATCCGTAGGAGGACTCTTGGATTCATCCCTCCCTGTTTCTGCCTCCGTTTCCATCCGGGGTTCTACGACGGACCAAGGGACGCTGCTGTCAGGGGTATCATGGTCGTCATTATTATTGTCAGGCGAAGATTGTGCCACTCCCACGATCTTCGTTGACCCGACGGAATCTCTGGTATCTTTCGGTGAAGACAACGCAGTAGTAGTAGTAACACTACCACTAGGATCTGGACTTTCCGATTTCATTCGGTTCGCCAAAGAGAATCTCGCGGAGGCAGGAATGGGAGGCACGGGGATTTCCGGAGCGTCATGGACATCGTGAGAATGGTCGAAGTTACCAACCACCGCCTGCGTAACGGACATTGGGGGATCAATTCGTACGAGCGAGATTGGGGAGATCTTGATACAAGAAGAAGAATCCGACTGAAAATTGACGGAATAAGGTTTGAGCTCAGGTACATGTACAGGCCCAGATTCAGGTTCGGAGGACTGGGGTAAAAATTTCCGACGAACGGGTAGACTTAGCGGAGCAGAAGGGGAAGGATTCTTCAATATTGATTTCCCGGGGTACTTCAAAGGCACCGCAGACTGCTTTCGCTCGTGGATTAGCGGAGGACGAGGGATGTCGATGAAAGGAGGATCGATAGGATCATGATCATGGTCGTTACCATTGAGAGGTGGAGAGGAACGGAGATAGACGGGTGCTGGAGTGGGTAGACCAGAACCCAGACGGTGGTTGAAAGTCACGGAACCGGCCATTTTCGCAGTGATCGTCATGCACATCAAATTGACAATGTACTCGAGATGAAACGACTTGAAGACCTTGCTTGTTGTCTGCTGCCGAGAGCATCCAAAATCAGGTTTCACCCCAGGTTTACGTGTACTCGTAGTCTCATACCCGGAGACGAATAATCGGGATGCCTTGCAGATGCAGACGTCAACGTCAACGTCGATGTCGCTGAACCAAGTCTCAGTATGTCAATATTGTCTTGGAGATGCTAGCAACCATGCTGAATCCCGTATTGCTTGTTGTACGTACCTCAAGAGTTGATGAACGTAGATGACGAGGATGAAAAGGAGAGAAAAACCTGAGGTGGCAGTAGTAGTCCGGCTTTGTTCCTTTGATCTTTTTTCTCTCTTGGATAAACCCGTCTTTTCTCTGACTGTGGTGATGATGATCTGTATAACATGATATCTCTTTCTATATATAAAGATTCAGAACCTTGCAGCATGTTGCGAACCGAACGGACTGCCTGGTTGGCGGGAATGATTAAAAAAAGAAACGATGCCCAACGGAGGAGACCGGCTAACGTCCAACTCGCAGCCTCACAGCCTACAAATCACTCTGTCAAGTTTCAGTCCGTCAAGCGAGTTCTCTACTGGAAAATGATAGGCCATGAAGCCGTGGAAGTGTTCTCTTTCGCCAACATGTTGAGCATTCAACAGTTTTCACGCAGAGAGTTCCGAGCATGGTGTTCTTTCGTTGACTTGATACACGTGGACCTTCTCGCAGTCGGTGTTGTTTCGTTGTCTACGATGCTGTATGCATGCATGATGCTATCATAGTCCCGACAAAATGGCATAATATGCACTGTTCAAGAGGGTGCGGTTCTTGCATTCTTGTATTCTCGCAGTTCGCAGTTCTCTTCCAAATAGACAAATTGACTGTTCATTAAATGGGCATTGCATTGTGGTCCCCGAAGTTCGTTGCACATATGTCTACATCGTAGTACCGAAAAAGCTTGTAGCCAAATAGAGAGAAGATCACCATCATCCCCTGCTGATTGCCTCGGAACCGATTCCTTGGTTGTCTTTCGTATATACCAGTATCCCCTAAACCAGTTGAGGACCTGCTAGCATTATCATGCCACGGCTTAAGTCGTCCAAAAAGACAATGAACATCATGTTGTCGGAAAATAGTACTATTTTTTTTTTTTTTTTCAACCCTTCTTCATCCCATTAGCTCTCTGCAATCTGTGATACTAGGACAACGCAAGCAATGATATTTCTTGTCATATTCTCCCCAAAAAGATACTACTTACTACTAGTTAGAAGCTGTAGAAAGCATGCGACCATGTAACGGAAATCGCCGTTTCGATCTGCAATTGCAAGCGTTAGTACTATCTGTAGCAAAAAAAGACCGTTATTTCTAATGCTGTACTTACAGACTTTTCAATGACAATCATCTCAGACAAGAAGAAGAAACAGTAAGAAAAGGAGTCTTCGTCTCATTCCGTTGTTGCTAGGAACAAATGTCTGTCTCACCGCCTACCAAACCCGGTTCTGCCAGCTGTAGTAAGCAATGACATTGTGTTTTCTGACACGTGAATGCAACTGAAACGTATCTGGAATCATCAACACGACTGACGACGCCAAGAAGACTGCCAACACAGTCCACAGGGGTTGGGAATTGGAAGAAGAGGAAGAAAAAGGAAGTGATTTGAAGTGATGGACCACCGAGCCAACGGTATTTGTTCCATCTGTCAAATCGTCAAGCCACTCATACTAACACTACACTTGCTTTGATGCAGATTGATTGACAATCACTGGATGAAGATGTGCCATGACACTGTATGAATTAGTGCTATTCTTGGGCTGGTTGAATCGGCTGACAGTAAGCATGTCGCTTTTATTCTGCTTTTGTCCGAAGACGTTGTTGATTGCTGGGATCTGGGGTCTTTGGATGAACGGGGGATGGGAGACTCGGAATGGACATGGTTGTACAGTGAAAGAGAAGCAGAAGAAGAAGAGGAAAATTGATACTTACCGTCAGCTTTTTTTCGGGAGAATTTTGCTCGAATACAAATACAATGCGACAGTCTCATCTTTCCCGTGTCGTCCCTATGGCTCCTCCAGCATAAATGCTATTTTATAAGCGGCAGTTGACCCTGCAATCCGTGAGCGAGTGCTGTGCCACCTACGCGACCCATGAAGGAAATACCAGTAAAGTAAGCCAGCTGTCTCTCCCATGTTGTGAACTGCTTACTGAATTGGTACTGTTTGTGTTTGTTGTTGAGATTCTGTGATGGTGATATGCATTCAGCTTCGATTGTTACTTATTCAATATTCAATTAATATGAGGATGGGATGCTTATTTGCTTTGCAGATCGATACGAGCATTTGGGCCGGGAAAAGTAATCCCAAGCACTTGCAGGCCCTACCTACAGCATGTGGCTGTCGGAGTACTCTCTGATCTAATTCTGCTTGCTCAGAATAGGCCAGGAGATCTCTACTCTTCAGACTCTACAGGGCTGATTCTTGTGTGACTACGGAGTATCCAACTCAGCTTCGGATTGATTCTCGATCATCCAAGTGCTAAATATATGCTACTTATTCTTGTCAAGTACAAAGGCTGTGTGTTCTACCCGTGAACACAGCCTTTGTACTCAAGTGGTGACCGGGTCATACCTCTACTTCTATTAATATCGACGGATTAAATCGGAGAGCTAACTCGTTGAATCGGATACGACACCGGCTTGTTAATGTCCTACGATCAGCTACATTGTGCGCTTCGTCCATGCAAGAGGCGGAATCGAAGCGAACTCGAGCCTCTCATACCTCCCATATATGGACGTCTTCTGTCCTTCAACGTCAACATGATTTATATGTGTGATGGACTTTACCTGGAACAAGTCATCTCGGCTTACAGGTGGGTTGTACGAAAGCAAAAGCCTTCATTGCCACAGCACCATCGTATTTGAAATATGATAGTCATCCGTAAGCTGGATACAATAGCAATGGCAATGGCAAATACCATCTGGCAAAAGGACAAAAGGTATAAAAGCGTTTACGATACCATTTAGATCTCGAAAGAGAAGCATCTTCATTTCCACTTGTATTCACAGTTGTCTATTTATACTGGCAAAGAACGAAATCTCCCTTTCCAAGCTTCACAGATACTTTTTTTTTTTTTTTTTTTTTTTTTTTGGTGACAATCTCAAGATGAAGGCATTTGGCAGCGTCGTTATCCTCCTAACCGCTATTGCCGGTGGTGTCTCTGCGACTCCCATAAAGAACACCACCATCACCATCAACGACGGTAACATCACCTACAATGGAGATTTTCCGGTAAGTTTTTCTTAGCTTGGCAACAGCTAGGATTTAATCGTCAAACACACACGCACACCAAAAAAAAAAAAAAAAAAAAAAAAAAAACTGACATGAAAAAACATGCAGCACCCGGCTGCCCGTTGCTCCGGCCACCTCCTACCCCATTCCGATTGCACGCCGGGAAAATGCGAATGCATCGGAAAAATGGGCTGCTGGTCCTGCCATGGCGGGAATACGATTTGCCAGCCTGGTCCTAAATCCGGGGTTTGCTGGACTATTTAGTTTTTTTTTTTTTTTCTCTACAGTTTCGGTGTTGGGGATCGACTAAGACTCTCTCATGGGAATTGGCAAATTGATTGATGAGCGATGTACTCCGTACAACAATGTTTCAGATATATGCATATATATCTACAGAGTGCGGAAATGGGAGCCCTTCAAGAAACACCACGCCGGTGCCATAATATCATGATATCAATGTATACCGTACATACAGCGTACTCCGTAGACATAGATGTCAATTCCGATGCTAAAAGAGAGACCACAGGAATATCCTCCGTAGTTAGTCTAAGTATCGGTAGTAAGTACTAGTGTACGGGGGACATCGGGAACTATCCAACAACGAATAGACGAGACAAATAGTAAGTGGTAACTAGTTTAATACTAGTAAACTAGTACTGAGTTCGCAGATGGAAATGATAATAAAATCAAGCAAGATCATTGGTCAGTCAACAACCAACACAACAGAATATAGATTAAAGATATTTAATATACACTTTAAAACCAAACAGGAAATGAGGAGACGCGTCATCCTCGATTAAGGAATTTGATTGGATGGGGTGGGGAAGATTCTAGCAGTGTATTGTATTGTAAGCAATATCGTATTGTACGTTGTATGTATTGTAATGATGATGTATCCCATCCCTCCATAACTATCCATTAGCAGAGCCTCGTAGTTCGTACTGCGCAATGCTTTCTTGGCAGGGATTATCCCCTATGTAGTAAGCGCATGTGAAGACGAGTGCAGATACATAATTATCATGGCTGAATTTGGAATGCTGACAGACTGAATTACTTCCGATAATCTCCGATCGTCTCTGTACCTGTCACTCTCGAAACATCATAACTTGCGATTTGCACGATCTACAGGGCCACGTTACGGGAAGTCCAGATGGTTGTTCGCAAACCGTTTGGATAGGATGGGGGGACTAGGTATGATCGATCTGGTTCTCAAAGGGAGATCATCAAGTACAGTAACATTGTACTTGATGATTACATTGTGATTCAAATTGCATGGCGGCCGAATTCGGAGAGATGCTGTCTCTTTCTGTACTGTCAGTGGGCGAACATCCCATTCTTACTAACCACTTACCAAACTATATACAATCTTAGTGCTATATGGAGAAAGTGGATTCATACTGCCAACACCCCACCCCCATGGGCATGGATGGCATGGGATCAACTCTCCTGCTTATGAATCACTTCTGTCAGCACGACCTGACAAGACATGTATTCTTAGCCGTGCCTGAAAATCAGGTGGATTTGATATGGGTATTATCACCATATATACGGTTCCATCTACGAAATAATGGAAGATACCTAAGTTATTTGGGGGAGACCAGAGGAGAGATTCGCCTCTTTACCCACGTGATTGTTATTCGTTGCTGCATTTACTCAAATGTAGTTAGTGCCAACGGCAATATTGATTCATGGTCAGTGACGTCGTCAAATGGCTGGCTTTACTTGATGGATTATGATAATATCGATTCGTTTGGAGGTACGAAGTACGGAGTACGTACCACGGAGTTGCATTATCCAATCATCAGTCATACACCGTTACAACTACTTATTATCGTAGTGCTAGTAATAGTATACTCTGTAGCTCGGTTCTGTTCCTGTGTGCTGGTAAATTTTTTTTTTTTTTTTTTTTTTTTTTCGTGAAAACCAGCTAACCAACTTATTACCATTATTACCACTGAATGATATGGACATGATGTCATATTCACTTTGACACGTGATATACCGTTCGTTGTAACTGCGCATGTGTCTCTAACCTGTCTATGGATATATGCCATCCGAAGGATAAGTAATAATAGTACAAAAGAACAGCAGAAACAGCTTTGGAAAGGGGTTGGTTCCCAGGAAAGAGCTAGTAGATAGTACATAATACTTTCTTGGCAGTGCTTGCGCAAGTGCCAAGAAAAAGGCCCACTGCTCAAGCTTTTTGGATAGTCTTCAGTATCTAGTGATGTAGATAGATATACTCATATGGGTACGTACCGAGGTGTACGTACCCCTTGAAAAGATATTTAGGCTTTTAGACTTTTTTAGCACAGGCAAAGTTGAAGTGATGTCGTGTACGTAGTATTGTAATGTAACGGTGCTATTCCCCTTTGGGTATTTATCCCCACTGCCTTGAAACAGCACCCAATGCGAAACCTTAGATTGTGGATTTTGGATTTACTAGGTCGACCAATCAAATGAAAAGTAACACTGCATGATCCCCTTTTAGGTTAAGTAGGCTTCTCCACTGCTTCTTATTATTTTTATTATGATATTTATTATGATGATTCCAATGGCTGTTTGTTAATAATATCTTAACCGGGATTTCGCAAAGCCAAGGCAACGCTGACCAAACTTCCTTTGACCATATCCATATACATATCCATAGTAGATACTTAGTAGATACTAGTTGTCCCTGTCGGTACGGTAATATTACAAATATATTACAGTACAGTACTTCTCCACGGCACTCACTACAAATGCTCTACTGTGATAATCACTGTCTTTCTTCCTCTTAAGCTACGCCGATCCCCATTCCCCAGACTCGTTTGTTTTTTGTCTTTCTCTCTTTTTATCCTCTCCTTCGCTTTTTTTTTTTTTGTTCGTTCCTGTCCATCCATCCATCAATCATCATTCTTCTTGTGTCTTGTTCATATCAATCTAATTGTTATATCTTCAGCCTCTCCTGTCATTTCTTGTCTATCATTTCTCTGTCTATCTTGTTCATCATCATCATCTCTTCTCTTGTCTTGACTTCTTGACATCTTGACTACTCTTCCTCATGACGATGGTCATGGAAAACCAGAACCGTCAGTACGGCGGAATGGCTTTCGATAACGTCTATCACCACAACATGCCTCATCATAGTCCTCACTTCACAGACCCTTGGTCTGCCGCTACTCCTCATACCTCTCCTCCCCATCACAATCCGCCCATGTACAGTTCCCCCGTCATGAGTTCCGTCAAGCAGGAAGATGTCGCTTCTCGTCCTGCTGCTACTGCTACCGCTACCGCTATGTCCGTGCCTCCTTACCACGGTCTTCCCGTCCCTGCTCCATCCATGGTTCCCGCTCATCACAACTACCCAACTACTACCACCCCAACCCCCGGTTATGATGGTTCCGACATGCTGGGTATGCCGCGATCTTCTTTTGATCAAACTTCTTCTTATCCCGCAGCTGCTTCCTCCGTCGGGAGTTTTCCTCCTGCTAGCTATGCGACTGTGAATTATCCTCCGCCTTTGCATCCCCAGCATCATGAACCTCGTCGCGTATCCCATCCGTAAGTTTTTTTTCCCTTGCTGCAGCCTTTTTGAATCGGACAATCAAAAAAAAATTAATTTCTATTATATTCAGTGACTCTCGTGTCAGCCAACACCATGGTCCTCCATCCGCCCCCACGTTCGGCGATGCTTTGGATGCCAGTCGTGGTATGGTTGCCCTGAGCCAAGAATTGACTCCCCGCAACATCTACGGCTCTCGCAGTTCCAGGGGTTCCGCAGATTCTTATGGATTCCCCTCTGCTCATTCGTCCGCTTCTTCAGCTTCTTCCGGCGCAAGCTATCCTTACTATAGTACCTCCGTTGGCTCCGTCGATTCCTCCGTCACCGATTACAGTTCGGCCTCCGAGTCCTACGATAATCTGTCGTCCAGGACTCTTCCCCGTCCCCCCAATCTCCTAGCCGCTAGTGCTCCTCCCGCACCTCAGACGATGATGACCCAGTTCAGTTCCAAGATGCCTTCCAACACGCAAAAGAAGCACAAGTGCAAGATTTGCGATAAGCGATTTACTCGTCCTTCTTCTCTACAAACTCACATGTATAGTCATACTGGTGAAAAACGTAAGTTTGGATGCAGTCTTTTGAAAAGATAAAAAGACATCTTAAGAAACAACTTTCAATGCTGACGGATCTATTTCTAGCTTTCAAATGTGAAGTTGAAGGTTGTGGCCGACATTTCTCGGTCGTGTCGAACCTACGTCGTCATCAGAAGGTTCACAAAATGGGTAGCCAGAATGGAGTATCTGGTGTAGAGGATGGTTAATTCCATTCATCTTCATTTTTTTTTTTTTTTTTTTTTTTTTGAACCCATCGAGTTCGACCGTGGTATATCCATCCCTCTACGAGTCCGTGAGCTCAATCGGTACATAATATTTTATTTGGGATTTGATCTGAAATTTCTTCTGTTTTTCCCCGTCGGCGATCGTTTTAATGTACAACAGTCTCCCTTTTTCGATGATGATTTTTCTGGATTTTTTCTCTGCTAAGCAGACAGGGAAGCTGATACCCAACTTTTTTTTTTTTTTTTTTTTTTGTCTTAATTTATTTTGTCGTCATGGTTGCGGTGCAAGGGCCAAAAGGGGGTTTCCTGTTAATACTTTCGTTGATGTTTGTTTTCTATTCCTGTTACGGTTACATATAGAGGAATTGGTTGTTTTGGCTTGTTTTGGTCGTCTGTTTGCTGGTCTAGCTACTGGTGCTTTTTGTGGTTTGTCATATATATATATATTCCTTCGTTTGCATGATTGTTATTCATGGAGTCCCTGTCATTCGCTTGGTTTTTCAGCAGTCAGTGAGTGTTGTTTGTTGGGTTTTTTTTTTTTTTTTTTTTTTTTGTTTCAGATACCATCTGGGTCGTTCTAAGTACGGGTTTTGTTTTTCTTTTCTGACCTACTTCATTTACTTGCTCGGTGACATGCGTTTGGTGACTCACTTGGAGTCTTGTTCTTTTGGTTCCGACTTGGCGATTAATGTCTTATATATCGTCGCCGTTCGTTTTGGTTTTAATTTCGTCGGGCCCAAGCTCAAACGCAACGGACTTTTTTTTTTTTTTTTTTTTTTTTTTTTTTTTTTTTTTTTTTTTTTTTTTTTTTTTTTTTTTTTTTTTTTTTT
>JBCJKO011476209.1:0-12864 GCA_039877535.1 Touit batavicus
AGCTCCCGCAGCGCTAGCAGAGAAGGGGAAAGGCGGCCGTCCGCCAGAATATGACTGGGACGCGTTCGATCAGGAGGTTGTCCGCTTTGCGCTGACGCCCGACGGATTTAGGGCGCGACGCGAGCTCACGAGTCACATGCAGGCTTGGTGCATGCAGCATTGGGCAGTCGACAAGCAACCGGACCCTGACACCCTCCGGCGCAGGGTCGCACGCATCTGCCCACCGGAGCTCCCGGAAAAGTAGGCGATGCCGCAGGCCGCCTGAGTTTCGTCGGGTTTTGTCGGGTTCCGTCGTGCATGGCAAATTCTGCCAGGTCATATCTCACTCCGTCACCCACCGATTGCATCGGTAACGAACGGAGGCGGTATGCGGGCGGCGCAGCATGATACGTTCGACGACGACAAACTGCTCAGCGGCGCGCAAGTGCGGGCGCAGTTTGGCTGCGTGAGCCGGATGTGCATTCACCGTTGGCAACACGATCCGCGCGTGGGCTTCCCGCCGCCGATCAAAATCCGGGGCCGCAACTACTGGAAGGCCGGAGACCTACGACGGTTTAAGGCCGGCCAGGCGAAGGCTGGCTGACGGATTCCACGCAACACCACCGAAATAACCCTGAAAACGCACCGCAAAGGCGCAGAAGGCGGAGCTTTGCCAATGACCTGGCTTGTCCTGGCCCAATGGTGGCCTGAGCGCATGACGGGCGCCAAGCCGTCCGCACCGATCACCGAGGAGTATCTCACCCGCGAGCTCGCCGCCCGCCGCTGCGCTCAACTGCGCGAGGATGGCTACGAGGCGTGCCACGTTGCCGTTCCCGCCAAAGGGCCGCTGCCTGATCGCCCGCTGCTGTTCGCCGATGCCGAACTGCCCAAGCTCCCGAAGAAAGCTCGGCGCCTGACTGCCTGATACCGACACCACGCAACAACAACACCGGAACGAAAGCGATGACCTACGGCTTCGACGACGCATCCCCGCCCGGAATCAGTTGGAATGCGATTACCGGCAACCTTGTGCTGCGCGAGCGCGACCGCATGACCGACGAGTCGGTGGCGGTGGCGCAGGACCCGCCGATGAAAGTGGTGGTCGACATCGGCAGCGCGCGGCGCGGCTTCATGCGGCGAAAGCCGTTCGCCCTCGACACCATGCCGATCCACGAGCAATTACCCGACGAGCCGACCGAGACCGGCGCCGACGGCAAGCCGACGCCGCGTTGGCGCGAACGCGGCATTGCCGAGGAGATCCTCGCCGGCAATGAGGATTTGTTGTACGAATTTGGAATAGCGATGGATGAAAACGCGCTCGGTCAAAGCCGTGAATGGGCCGTTGCTGCCAGGACCACAATCTTTCTCGCTCATCAGCAGCAGCTTGTCGGATTGATTTCCATTGCAGCCACGATTCGTCCGGAAGCCCGTGAGTCAATCGAGCGTCTGCATCGCATCGGTGTTGAGCGTTTGATGATGCTGACAGGAGATACTGAACCGGTCGCGCAAGCTGTGGCGCAAAGCGTAGGGGTATCTGAATGGCGTTCCCGCCTCTTGCCGCAGGACAAATTTGATGCTATTCGTGGCTTGCGGCAAGAGGGTCGTAAAGTCGCCATGGTTGGCGATGGAATCAACGACGCGCCTGCTCTGGCGCTGGCAGATGTGGGTATAGCGATGGGAACAGCTGGCTCGGATGTAGCTATCGAAACAGCGGACGTTGCACTGGCAGCCGATGACCTGCGCGGGATCAGCTCCGTCCTGCAACTCAGCCGTCAGACTCTCTCGGTTGTGCGCCAAAACTACGGGTTGGCATTAGGCACGAACTCAATCGGCCTCTATATGGCAGCGGCGGGATCGATCAATCCGATTATCGCGGCAGTGCTACACAATCTCAGCACGATTCTTGTCATTGCAAACTCGACCAGGCTCATCGGTTATGACCCGACAGGCCGGCGACAGCGGATCCGCTACCAGCTTGGTGCAACGCCGAGTACGGGACAGTGCCATCCAACCGAAAGCGGCGACACCGGCTGTAGTTGCCACAGCCGGACAGGTCAACCCGATCAGCCAGAACTTCAGGAACAGGCAACCTAGTTCCGCTGAAATCAAAATACCAAGTGGCGCCGGGCTGCCGCGTTGCGTGCGGGGGGCTTGACTTGGCAGCTCTTCGGAGGACATCGGACCGAACGACAAGGCACGGACGAGCATAGTCTCGGTCGAACGGCACAACGAGTAAGGGAAAAATTCCAGAAGCACGCGACCCGTGACAGGATTAGCTTCCACTCGTTTGATGCCCGGTTCTGTAGCCAATAGAGTTTGTAGGGATAACGCTCGAAGCTGACTTCCCAGCAGTTCTTTCACTTCCCATCGTTCGCGACCGCGAACACGAGAACGGAGGACAATCCGCTTAGTGCCTTTGGCTGGCGATGAATCCGCAAATTCGGATAAGGACAGCATCTTGCCTGCAGTCTAAACAATTTGGGTAACAAAGTCATAACAATTGAGACCAGTAGCTCATTGCTTCTCATGAACGGGCTCAATATTCACATATGCGGCACACTGATTCGAAGAAGTAAGCGATTTAGGCGAGCGGCAAAGCTAAAGTCCGCTTACCTTATAGGGAGTGCTGTTAGGTTGATTTGCAGTCAACTGATCGAAAAAATATTTCAGTCTTGTTTACGGCCAACTAGGCTCAACATATGCACGTGCCTCATCTTTGGGCTTCTTCGGTTTTCTGTTTTGCGCTCCGGCATCCGAATCTTATAGCAGCGCTGCTTTTCTTACTGGCTTTGGCCTCAGTGCTTTGTCGCTCAACTGGGCGCAACGGAAGCTCCTACTTAGAAACAACCACGTATTTAGGGCCTTATGATCACTACGACGGGGATGAAGCAGATCGACAGGAGTAAATTCCCTCCAATGATCATGCCCATTTTTGAACTCGTCGCCAGTAAGCCTGCGCTCGTTTGACGTCGCGTAGTATCTGTGTCTTCAAGCTCTGCGGATCGGGAAACTGCTGCTCAGGCCGCACATAGTGACGAAACTCCACGCGGATGTTCGTTGGTGTTGGCTCTTCAAACGGGGTGAGCAAAAACGTCTCAACCGTAAGTTCCTCGCCTCCGAACGTAGGGCGTACACCGGCATTGGTAATGGATTGCCAGCGGCGACCTGTTGGCTCTTCAAACGTCTCTGTGATGTAAACGCCGCGTGGAACAAGCTGATTTTGAGCCGGACGTAAATTCAGCGTTGGCACGGTTTGCTTCGAGCCGATGCCGTGGCCAGAAATAACTGGACCACTTAGCGCAAAGCACCGCCCCAATAGTCGATTCGCACAGCTGACCCGGCCTTCGCTCAAATACCGGCGAATGGCAGAACTCGAAACGATCTCGCGCCGATAGTACACTGGCGGCAGGAATTGCGTGGCAAATCCTAGCTCCTCACCCAAAACCCGAAGCACCGCGGGAGTACCCGCCTTCTGCGCTCCAAAGCAAAAATTCTCGCCGACAAATACCCCTTTTGCATCCAGCTTGTCGATCAAAATTTGAAGCACGAACTCACGTGGATTTAAGGCTGCCAATTCGCTTGTGAAAGGCTGGACATGCACTTCTTCAGCTCCCGCCGCCTTCAACAATTCCACCCGTTCGGCAAGGCTGCAAATCATGGGCGGAACACGCTGCGGTGCGACAACATGCGTCGGATGAGGATGGAAAGTCAACACAGCAGGCTTCAATCCGCGCTGGTTGGCGTATGCCACCGCTGCTCCTAAAAGTGCTTGATGCCCCAGGTGAACGCCGTCAAAATTTCCAATTGCCAGAGCGCAGGGTGTCTTTGAAGTGCGATCACTCATAGAGACTCGCCGTCGTGAATAGGAATTTGCAGGCCATCATAAGCAAGATGAACATGAGAAGGCAAACTCGCCTCCACCGTGGCATGCATCAAGTCATGTGAGATATGCGTAAAGTATGCTCGCCGAGGCTTCAAGATCTCCACCGTGCGTAGTGATTCCTGCACTGTCGAATGCGTCGGGTGAGGATTGTGCCTTAGTGCGTCCAGAAATAGCACATCCAGGCCCAAAAGCTTTTCCATGCTCTCCGGTGGAATATTACTATGGTCCGTTAAATAAGCACAATTGCCGAAACGAAAGCCATAAGACGTGCCCTTTCCATGCGCAATACGGATGGGAAGGATCTCCACTCCCGCTACGCAAATCGGGGCATCATTGAAAATATGGGGCCGCAAACGCGGACGACTGGATTCGGTTGGAGCATGTTCAAAGACATATTGGAACGTCCGCTCAATTGTCTTCCAGGCATTCGCCGACACATAGATAGGAATTTCGCTCCTCTGCATGAAATTAAACGGGCGCACATCGTCTAAGCCCAGGATGTGATCGGCATGCTCATGGGTATATAGAATCGCATCCAGTCGTTGAAGTCCGGAACGCAAAGCTTGATAGCGGAAATCCGGTGAGGTATCGATCAAAATCCGCTTATCGCCAAGACACACGATAATAGAGGGCCGCAACCGTTTGTCACGCGGATCGTTAGATGTACAAACCTTGCAATGGCAACCGACCACGGGAACGCCCATGCTGGTGCCGGAGCCAAGCACTAGAATCGAGGCATGCTCGAAAGCGTCGGGCATCTACGAAGTTTTTGTTCCTTTACCACCATCACCCGTAATAATGAGCGGCCGGTCATCTTCCTTTTTCTCAGTTTCGGAGATCACCGGCTTCGGCTCGCTCTTATGTTTCTCCTCATCAGAAACTTGCACGTAGCGGAAACGCAGTTCGGTCAGGCCGTTTTCTAACAGGCGCTGCTCTTCCCCTGTCAAATTCCCCTTGGTTTTTTCTTGCAGCATCGCTAGAAGATCAAGGGAATGGCGCGCCAGAGGTAGATTAGGCTCCATATCTTTTTCATCCCCTTCACCAAAACTCAACAAACCCAATTGCATCTGTGCTTGTATAAGAATCGACTCAACAAGGAACAAAAAGTTTGCCGGTGGAACTGGGTATTCATTGGTTTCTGCCATAACGAAACAACTCTAACGCTATTCTGTCATGCGTGGCGGATCAACACACTAAAGCCGGAGAACAGTTCACAGAACTAGTAAAACTAATGGCACGCTTACGTGGGCCGGGCGGCTGCCCGTGGGACCGGAAACAAACGTTCGACTCCATTAAGCCCTACACGTTGGAGGAGACTTATGAAGTTCTGGACGCTATCGATGCCAAGGACTGGCCGGGCTTACGGGAAGAATTAGGAGACTTCCTTCTGCAAGCCGTGTTCTATGGCGAAATCGCCTCAGAAGCAGGCTTGTTCACTATTGCCGATTCGCTTCAGGCTATTAATGAAAAGCTAATCCGCCGTCATCCGCACGTCTTTGGCGAGACGGTAGCGGAAACCCCGGAAGACGTGAAACTGCGTTGGGACGAGATCAAGAAACAGGAAAAGGCCGGAGCGGCCCCAAATGCTTTGTTGGGCTCGGTGCCTCGCAGTCTGCCTGCCCTGGTAGAAGCGGAAAAGATCAGCGTCAAAGCGGCCGGGGCTGGTTTTGAATGGCCGACGATTGACGGCGTTCTCGAAAAGATACAGGAAGAAGCCGGGGAACTGGCAAAAGCGCGTGAAGCTGGAAATACCGCCGAAATCGAACATGAAGTCGGCGATCTGCTATTTACCGTCGTCAACCTGGCGCGCTTCCTCAAAGTGGACCCGGAACAAGCGTTACGAAAAACCAACTCCCGTTTCCGGAAACGCTTTGGCTACGTGGAAAAGGCGACCCAGGCCGGAGGCGCCACCTTACAGGAGACGTCTTTGGACCGGATGGAAGAATTATGGCAGGAAGCGAAACGCAACGAATCCATATCGGTCGATAAATCACAACGCGATCATTACGGGAAAGAAACGAAGTCGGGAACCTAATAACCGGTTTTGAAAATCGCCTGCTTTTAAAGATGAACCTATCCCTTATCAATCGATAGTAAGGAGGCCGCGGCAACTACGAACCAAAGCGCCACTCCTTACAACATCACGCGAACGCCTGCCCTTTGAATTGTGCGCATCGTGGTACCAGCTCCGATCAGATACAGCGTGACGGCTAATCCGGTGTGTCTCAGATAGTTGATCTCTCGAAACAAGAATGATCCTCCACTGAGCCAAGTCTTCATAGGTGCTGCAGAACAAAACAGATAAATGAACCGGGGAATTTGTATTTTAGTACTGCTCTTATAAACCAGTGCCGTCAGCATCGCCACTGGAATAATCCAAAGTAAAGTTTTTCGCCAGCCTTACGAAAGCTGAGTTGTTCCGCTACCACCCGAAATACTTTAAGGCGAAATTTTTCGAGGGTTCGCTAGGTTACTGCCCTTCAGTTTGCATCCCCTTGGCTACCCGTTCCACCTCGCGCATCATCCGTAACGTATTACCGCCGTAAATCTTCTTGATATCTTCTGCGGAATAACCCTTTTGGAGTAACACCCGTGTCAGATTGGGAAACTTGGAAACATCATCCAGACCGGCTGGAGTACAGGTAATCCCATCAAAATCAGTACCGATCCCAACCACATCGATTCCGCCCACCTGGCGTGCATGATCAATGTGCGCTATCACATCCTCCAGCGTGGCGCGTACCGGAGCATCTTTCGGCGCATCGGCTGACTTCTGCGAAAGGAAGCCGCAGTTGATGTTGATCTGCATCACACCGCCTTTTTTCGCCAGCGCCCGGATCATGTCGTCGGTCATGTTACGCGGCGCATTTGTCACCGCCCGGCATGAGGAATGGGAAGCTATCATCGGTGCTTGGCTGGTTTCGAGAGCGTCATAAAACGTCTTATCCGCCACATGCGAAATATCCACCATCATGCCGAGCCGGTTCATCTCGCGCACGATCTCTTTGCCTAAGGGTGTTAGCCCGTTATGATGCTGAATCTTGTCGTTGTTGATGTCGCCGGAAGAGTCCGCCCAACTATTTGTATTCCAGTGCGTCAAAGTCATGTAGCGCACGCCGAGCCGGTAGTAATCGCGTAACAGGCGGGGGCTGTCTTCAATTGCATGTCCGCCTTCGATGCCCATCAGTGCCGCCATTTTTCCTTGCCGATGCGCACGCTCAATATCAGCAGCGGTAAATGCCTGCTGAAACTCATCTGGATACCGGTCAATAATGTCGTGCTGCACCGTATCGATCATCTGCAGGGCACGATTAGCCGAACGGTTACCCTCTACGTATGTAGCTGCTACGTACACGGAAAAGAAGATCGCCCCGACACCACCCTGGCGCAGGCGAGGAATGTCTGTATGGTTCTTGGGCGCGCTCCGGATGTCAGTGCCTTCCACAGTAAAGCTGGGAATGTCGTTGTGAGTGTCGATCAAAATTGCAGACTTTCTGATCTTTTCGACTTCCGCATCAAGTTTCTTGCCGGAAGGCGGCAGTGCTGGTACCATCTCCGGCAACAGTAGCAAAAGGGCAAAAAAGGCTGATTTTTTAGGCAACAGTTCAGAATACAATGAAAGAAATATGCAGCAGGTTGTAACCGATACAGCTTTTGGGACAGCGCTCCCCGCACAGGCAACGGGGAAGCGGACTGCGGCCACAATAGCTGCCGTTCTCTTGGGAATCGTGTTTCTGGTTTCAGGCGGCTGGAAGGTTTTGCAGCCTTACCAAACCGGAGAACTATTGGAACAGGCGCAAGTGCCGGCTGGATTTGGCACAGCTGGTGCCGCCACTCTCGGAACAATAGAATTGTTGACGGCGTTTCTTTTATTCACGCCGCGTTATCGCCGCTGGGGTGGGCTGCTCGGATCGGCCTTACTGGTCTTTTTTATTGGCTGGATCGCTTTCTACTATCCCAAATTGGTCGGTCATGAGTGCAGTTGTTTCCCGATCATTAAACGAACAGTCGGACCGGGGTTCTTTATTAGTGATGCCATTATGCTGCTGCTGGGAGTTGTTGCCTGGATCTGGTCGCCGCTGGTTCGAAATTTCCGTGTACCGGCAACGGTTCTCGCTACTCTGGCACTGCTGGCTGGCATCAGTGTCGGCGTGCAGGCGACAACCCGCGTTCACGCGCAAGTTCCCAGTCCGGTTGTCGTCGACGGCAAACCGGTGGATCTGACTAACGGCAAAGTATTTTTATTTTTCTTTGATCCTTACTGTTCCCATTGCAACGCTGCGTCCCAGTTCATGTCCAAGCTGCATTGGAATGATACGCGCATTGTGGTGATTCCTACAAATGATGCCCAATTCGCCCCTGACTTCCTGCAAGACACAAAGCTGAAAGCCGGAACCAGTTTGGAACTGAACAAACTGCGGAAAGCTTTTCCGTTCGTCACGGCACCGTACGGCGTTGCTCTGGTAAACGGCCAATCAAAGAAAACCTTCCCGCAAACCCAGTTCAATGCGCCCTCACCCGAGGCAGATTTAAAGCAACTCGATTTTGTGAGGTAAACTGCCCGACTTATTTTACGTTCAGGCTCGGAGGTTTCAAAGTTTCAAATTAGAGTCTCCAGAATGCCTCCCTCCGCACGGCACGTGGCTCCTGTCGTCACAGACGACAAGTCCGAGCAAAGATATACGGCAAGATTGGTGACTTCCTCGACCGTATGAACTCGCCCATCAACCGAGGTTGGATAGCGTTGTTTCACAGCAGTGGCTCCGAAGGCATACAAATCCTCGTTGGGACTGGGTGAAAGTGCTCTGAGTACGGTCTCCGTCCCTTCGGTCATCGTAACTCCAATTACGACGGCATTGACCGTCACCCCAGAGCCGCCCGCAATCTTTGCCAGCCCGCGCGAAATGTTCAAGACCGCCGCTCGCGTGAACGAGTAGTCGAGAGAATCTTGGGTCGCAGTCACTGCTTCGACGGAGCTGTAGAAAAGAACACGCCCCCAGCCGCGATCCATCATTTGCCGAAGATAACCGCGTGTACAGCGCACCCCAGACATGATGCTCGTCTGAAAGGATGAAGCCCATTCCTCATCCGAAAGATCAAAAAAGTTGTTGGGAACCCAATTTTTGGCAAGACTATTGACAAGGATGTCGCAAGATGGCTCGGCCTTGATGAGTGACAAGCATCCCTCGGCCGTGCTGAGGTCTGCAACATGCGAGCGAACCGTCGCACCAGGAACTGCCTGGCGAATGTGATCCCGTGCTCGTTGAAGCTTTTCGCTGGTTCTGCCAGTAATAACAACGGCCGCTCCGGCCGCAGCAAGGGCGGCGGCAGTACCCCAGCCAAGTCCTGCGGTCGAGCCGGTGATGATCGCGCTCTTTCCTGTAAGGTTAATCTCCATGACTCTCTCCCTGTAATGTGACGCGCAGGCTCCACCTGGAGTCAAAGCGCGTTTAAATCGAAGGGCTGGAGCAGTGATCTGCTATCGCCTCTGATAAAACTAGAGTGAAGCAGAAGAACAATCGCCGTCTTGAAGATTCTTGCGATTTCGAGCAGCCACCAGTTGCCCCGGTGTGACGCCCAAAATTCTCTTAATCCACTGATGCAAATGGCTTTGATCGCTGAAGCCAGTGGACGCCGCGACTTCGGCGAGCGAATGCCGGCCTGTGGCGATCAGCGTGCGAGCGCGTTCGATGCGCTTACGCACCACAAAGCGATGAGGGCTTACGCCTACGCACTTCTTAAAGCCGCGTGCAAAGCGGAATTTATCACATCCGGCGACACTGGCCAAGTCGTCAAGATCAAACGGTTCCGCCATGTGCTCGATGACATAATCCTCCACACGCCGGAGGGCTGCAACGCTGAGCGCGCCGACAGAAGTATGAGACCTCAGCCCACAGCAATTTTCAGCAATATAATGCAAGAGTGAATCGGCAATGCTGTTCCAGAGCAGCGTACCGTTCGAATGGCCAGCGATCGCTTCCTCCTCTAGCAAGGCTGCAAACCTTGAGATTGCAGCATCAAAACCGTCCATCCGTGGAACAAGCTCACGCTCGTAGGCCGCGGATTGGACTTGAAGCGTTGCTAGACATTCCGTATTAATTTCAAGAGCCAGTCCGCTAACTGGTCCTAGAAATTCGACACTGTAATCTGCGCCTGCGGGGCCGATGCAGATCGATCCCGGGCAGGTCTGGTGTTCAAGCCGCCTTCCCGCCATCATGTGCTGCGTCAGCACGGGAGGTGAATCCATGACGCCGATCACATGATTCGTCGACGTTCCTTGCAGCAGGACAGGACTGGCGAAGCTAGCACGAAGAAGTGTTACCCCGAAGGTGCCAGTTGGCCTTGTCCAGAGTGGGAGATTGGGCCGCACAACACTGCGGATGTCACTGGTAATCCCTTCTAGAGTTGGCGAAAGATGTACTCCCGGCTGCTTATCATGGACTTGGGTTGTGGCGGAGCGATTGTCAGATTCTGTCTGCATCCCAGAGTGCGATTCAATTAAGGATTTGAATCTCCAAACAAAATCAACTGTACTTTATGGTCTGTCGTCTGGTTTTGTCAAATTTATTCTGCTCAGTGCTCACCGCCATGAGACAAAACCCAAAACTGTCTGATAAGACAGCATAGTTCTTGGAAGAAATTTCGAAACGAATGGCGGCCGTTTAGTATTAAAAGCCTAAGCAAAAATGCTCATCTTCCCCCTCTAAGACCTTCGTAACGGGACCGTTTGCGGCCGTCTCTAAGTTGTATGCAGACTGTAAAGGCAGAAGTGGTTGAACTCCAGACGTTGAAAGATCTGAAACCGATGTTGGAGGGTGAAGGCCCCTGTTTGAGCATTTATATCTCCTTAAGTATCGCTCCCAACCAACAAGGCGCAAAAGCGAATTCCCTGCTTTGGCGGGAAACCATCGACGGATTGCAAAAGCAAATTGATCAGTGGGGAGACGAAGGCAAAGAACTACTGGCGTCCGTGTCAGACTGGGCTACCCTGACAGAGGGTTTGGAACTGCGAGGCAAATCAATTGCTGTGTTCCGCTCCAAAGATCTGGCTCGCGTCGTTTTCTTACAGGAAGAAACAGCCAATCGCGCTGAAGTCGGTTCTCAGTTTTTCATCCGTCCGCTCCTGCCGGAGTTGACGAAGGATAAGTTGTTCTACATCTTGGCGTTAAGCCAAAATAATGTGCGAATGCTGCGTTGTACCCTGACTAGTTCGGAAGAAGTGCCACTTAGCGGTGGGACAACAACCAGCTTCGACACTTATCAGGACTCCGTCAAACCGGACCATGACCAGGTAAACCGCACTTCTGCCGGCCATAATGCAGGCACTTCTAAAGGCGTTGTAGGAACTACCAACACCGAACGGGAAACAAAGGACCAGTATCTCCTCCACTTCTTCAAACAAATTAATACCGGGGTGAATGAAGTGTTACGAGGTAAAACCGAACCCGTTGTTCTGGCTGGTGTAGATTATGAAATCTCACTCTACAAACGAGTCAACTCCTATCAGCATCTTTCGGAAGAAAGCGTACATGGAGCGCCGAACGGATTAAAGGCAGGCGAAATGCATACCCGCGCTCTGGGAGATCTGTCGAAAGACTATGACAATAAACTGGATGAAGTTTTGGCCGAGTACAACCATCGTGTAGGTGGCGGCGCTTCCAACCGGCTCAAAGATGTCGTCAAGGCGGCGCATGATGGACGAGTGTTAACTTTGGTTGTATCTGATTCACTCGCACCTACGGGCACGTTTGATGAAGCCACCGATCAAGCCATTGACGGCAAGGGCAACCAGGATTTAGTGAATGATGCAGCTGTGCAAACTATCCTGCACGCCGGCTATCTTTATGTGGCACCCAACAGCAAAATGCCTAACGGTTCGCCTATGGCGGCCGTGTTCCGCTATTAAGTAAATCGTTTACTGGCCGGGCGATATGCCAGCCCGAGCCAGGAGCTGTTGATAGTCATCAGAGGAAATGATGGGAAGCTGAATCTGCTTCTTATCATTCTCCTTTACTTCAACGTCCGTAGCCTTCTGCTCAAGTTGCTTCAAAACTTCCGGATTTCCTGCCTCGTCAGAGTTCATCTCTTCTAGCGCGTAAGCCCGGTAGTGGCCCGGCGGCAAGTCTGTCATGGTAAAGCCTCCGCTGTTATTCGTGCTTCCCAAACGAACGCCGGAACCGTCTGCATTGAGCGTGTCCGGAACTAGAAGAATCTGGGCTGTAATGGTATTGGGCGTTGCAGTTCCACCGGTAGTATTTTGCGGCTGTTGGACCGTGCCATCCACCTCGCCTGGTCCATAGCTGTACACCAATTCAATTTCGCCCCCGACTCCGCCACTCAGATCCAACTCTTTACCCATCAGATCAGCCGAGCCGTACCGAACTGATTTCAGATAGGTTCCTTTCGGAGCACTGGCTTGTACATAGTATTTACCAGGACTGATATTATCGAGAGTGAAACTTCCATCTTTGGCTATTTTTGCATTAGACATCGGCCCAACCATGCCGCTTGCTTCCGAAGAGACTAAGCTGATGCGAATGCTGGCCGCATCGATGGCAGAGTTGCCCGTCTGCGGAGCGCCTTCAACATGTATCAGGCCATGCAATGAACCAGCCACGGTGAGAGGGAGCATAATACCGTCCACATCTCCTGCGCCAACCTCTATATTCTGACGGCCGCCCGCACGAATGTTTCCTGAGAAGACGAAGTAGTTGAGCGTATAAGAGCCGGGAGCAACACCCGCAATATCGAACGTGCCATCCGGCTTAACATTACCGTGCCCACCAAAAAATGGAAAACATTGGATGTGAGAGGAAGAATTCACTTCAAAGTTGCAAGGTCCATTGCTGTATGAGAAAAGATGTGCTTTTATTATTAAGTTTTATCCTTGAATACATTATTAGCAGATAGCGATTTATCAGAAGACCAATACAATCCTTTCTAAAATACTTATACAAACAGATAGTTATTTGAAAGATTGCATTCCTGACTTTATTTATATA
>JBCJKO011486062.1:0-12740 GCA_039877535.1 Touit batavicus
TTGGTTTTCATTCGAGAAAGCAAAAAAAAAAAAAAAAAAAAAAAAAAAAAAAAAAAAAAAAGCTTAGTTAGAAGGCGGATGCTCCTGATATTTGGAGAATGTTTTCATAATGGACTTACGGATGACCAGCCAGTCAATTGACTACCGAAGAAGAAGTAAGTCCCATTAAGCTTGGCCAGTGCTGGAGCTTCCACGCCCTTCATGAAATCGGAAGAGATAGTTCCGGTGAGTTCCACGACCTTGAGATAGTCGTCTGAGAGCTTGTAGAAGTGTGTGCCTGCCTGTCTATCTTCGGACAGCAAGTATCCGGTTCCATCATCATCAATAAACAAGCCCGAGTCTCGAGATTGATGGCCTAGAGGCTGAGAGCCATTCTTGTAAGTGTAGCGGCCGCAGACAGAATTAGAAGTGGCAACGCCGGCTGAGGAGACACTGTAGCTGGAGTTGTCGATATGCATCCACATGACATATCGATTGGTCTTCTTGTTGAAAGCCACCTTTGGGCGTTCAATGACCTGGGATGCGTTGAGATCTGGAACTGAGGGATCGGGGACAAGGATATCACTTAGATAGTCCCAGCTGAGGAGGTCCTTCGACTTATAGCACTGGACAATCAATAGTCATTAGTTTGCCGATTAAACGCAATATAAGGAAGTCTATGCATGCATACCGAGACGCCTTGAAAGCCACTGCCTCCATCAGTCTTGTTCTCGCCGATGAGGTAGAATGTACTGCCCTCCTTGACAATTCCGCCACCATGGGCCTGGATCAACTTGCCACGAGTATCATACCAAGAGTTACCAGTTTGCACCTTTCCAGCCAAGGCTGTGGCAGCAAGGAGCAGTGAGCCAAACAGGTATGTGTGCATGCCGGAATAGTTGGGAATATGGGTTCACAGATAGACCTTCAAATGTTATGTATAAATCTGCCAGGCAGACTGAAATTTCGGGCTCTGTTGGGCTCTATTTGTACTTCACAATATTCACCATCACTAGAACAACACCTACCCTCAAAATGCCGAAAACTTAAGAGGCATAACTTGTAGAAGTGATAGTCTCCCGATTGTCGGGAAATTCCGCTTGCGGATAATATTCTAAGAATATTACTGCTAGTATTATCCTTCACTTGAGTAGTGATGATTAGTTTGGAGGTACGTTTTGAAAAGGGTACTAACTCTGTACTCCGTAACAAGACACAAGTTCGCTTGCCATTGGTTAACCTGCTCATCTGATGATTGATATCTTTCCACACTGTATCTTCAGGTAATTTCCACAAGCATTGTTGCATAAGTAATAATTGGTTCATGTGAAGATCTACCCTGTGCTGTAGTTGGATCTGGCACCATAAAAATTTCCTATTTGCCTCACCCAGTGGGCCTACGCATAGTGGGAAGATGAACCAACCGTTCTGGAGCTTGGAGAAAAGGACTTGCAAACCCTAAATGGCCCTCCCCCACGGCCCGCATCATATAGTACAGTCTCCTACAATTAACAAACTAGCAACAGTGGATAGATACATTAAACAAGGGATGCTAGGAATGTGAGAAGAGTTGCATAAATACAGCGTTATACTATGAAGCAGATCGCTTTGCCAGAGCCAGGACAAACTGTTTATACACTGACGATGCAGCAAGCCTGGGATATGGACGGATGGCTTACAATCTTTGGGTCCCGCTCTGTCACAAAGTATTGCAATCAATATTTAAACTACAATAGTAATTGCCCAAGTTTATTTAAGGACTCAAAACTCCTTGGTTGAGCAATCTCATCCAGATCCCCATCAACCAGTCCTCTGCATTTTGTGACTGTCGTCTTGTTAGTTCCGTCCCGCGTGGAAATGAACAGTTATCTACTAAGCATGGAGTACTCTATAATTAGCCTGTAGCTGTGCAGTTCGTACCCAGTTCGTTCCCAAAACTTCTCGGTAGTATCTTTTAGTAAAATCCGCGTTGGAATTGAATTCTGAAGCCTTGACGATAGATGTAAATTACGCAGCCAGTCGTACATGACATTGCGGAAATTTAGAGACGTAAAAGAAATGGCGCCGTTAGTGCTATCCGTCCACAGATGTCGCATGGCCGCCGTCTTGAAGCTTCAAAGGTCAAAATTGACTCGCCGCCACGGTGTCTGAAAATTCGAATCTACTAGTAGTAATCCGTAGTTACTATAGTTCACTTAAGGAGAGGAAGGAACGTCGTTGGCGGAAATTCAGGTCTTGCTCTGGATGACCTAGTACTATGAATCACCCGACCAGAGAAATACTACTACCCTGATGATCAGCGGATCATCCCTCACTGTTTCTGGGCAGTACGACGCCTTTTTTTTTTTTTTTTTTTTTTTTTTGGATGGTGGAAAAAAGTGAGGATATTATCCAGCATTCAAGCCTAGATAAACAGATATAAACCCTAATCCACTCATTGACACGCGCCCCACCCCTGCTGATCTCTTGCAAATTCTAAACCCTTATTCCTCCGCGAAATCTGAACTCGACATTCTCTGGGGCAGGTAGCTAAGTTGTAAGGGATGGTTTATTTACCCGCGCTCTCAGCAAGGCACAAATCGGAGGAGGACCCTTTTGGCCGGCAAGACGGCCTATTGGGAAGCGTTGTCTTCGTAGGTGTGTCCCAGCTATGAATGACATACAAGGTGGTTTGACAATCAAGCAATGCAAACATCTACAAGTAGACTCTCTAAGTTTTCATGTTCATCCGTACCGTTCTCCCCCACGCTACTCGGGTATTTGGCACCCTGGTTGGAGAGGATCACGGACGTTGCATATACAGGGTTCCCAAAGCTGCCGCAACATTCTAGAACAATGCGCATAAATAGGCCAGAGTCTTTCCAATGGCTGCAGTAGCAAGCAGCTTGTACAGTACTTTCAATAAGTATCAAAGAACAAGTCCTCCTGCAACAAGTCTTTTACAACCCCCAAGAGTACAGCATGCTGCTACTTTCAAAGCTGCTTCCATTCTTCCTCTCAGCAAATGCTGTCCTGGCAGCGTCCGTGCCAAAGGACCGTTTGCTCCAGAGAGACACCGATGCCAACACTTGTCACGTTGCTGCCAACAAGAATGGATCCGATGACACGGATGCCATTTTGGATGCCTTTAATCGCTGTGGAAAAGATGGCCACATTATTCTTAGTGATAAAACGTATCATGTCAACAAGATAATGAATACAACTGGATTATCTAATTGCCAGATTGATATCAATGGGAGAATCCAGGTATGTTTATGGCAGGAAAGAGTTCGACAGTGTACCCAGCAAACTGCTAACGTCTTGGTAGTGGAGTGATGACATTCAGTACTGGCTCAATCACTCAATGTCTGTTGGCTATGAGAACCAGTCGACTGTTTGGTTTCTTGGTGGCGAGCGTGTTACTATCAATGGCCAAGGAACTGGCACCATAGACGGCAATGGTCAAGTCTGGTATGATTTTGTGAAGGGAAAGTCGAATTACCCAAGTAAGCATTACTACTTCTACATTACAAAGAAACTCATTCCATGTCATAAACGGCACGGCTAAGGCTAATCTGCAATTACAATGCTGATCAGAACGACCAATGGGCGTCACCTTCTACGACCTACATAACTCAACCATCTCTGGATTGCGTTTCGTTCAGAGTCAAATGTGGTATGTATCATTGATGTCTCTTTCTTTCTTTTTTTTTTTTTTTTTTTTTTTTTTTTTTTTGAGGCTCCCCCTCAACAGCAAGTGTATTGGTACGTGAACTGAGAGTCTTCTAAAACCGCCAGGACCATGAACATCATGTACTCCTCCAATGTGACGCTTGAAGACATCTACGTCAACTCCACCAGCACCAGTAGCACAAGTACCTCCAACACTGATGGAGCCGACACGATGTTCAGTGACAAAATATTCTTTCGCCGCTGGACTGTTGACAATGGCGACGACGCAATTGCTATCAAAGCAAATTCAACAAACATACTTGTTGAAGACTCTGTCTTTTACAGTGGTCAGGGATTTGCACTTGGCAGCATCGGACAATATAAGGACCAGTCGGAAAGCATTGAAAACGTGACTGCAAAGAACATCACATCCAAGGGTACCAAGTATGGAGCTTACATCAAAACATGGACCGGGGAGAAATCGGGCCAGCCCCCGAACGGCGGCGGTGGTGGTAAAGGGCATTTGAAGAATGTGGTGATTGACGGCCTCAATATGGAAAAAGGATCAAAAGCCTTCTCGATTTCACAGTGCACATCATATTCATCTGGCTCTGGTAGTTGCGACTCATCGGAGTTCAAGATTAGTGATGTCACTTTCCAGAATGTGCACGGTTCTGTTTCTGGTGGTAATGTGGCAAATATGTATTGCAGCAAAGCTGCAAACGGCTGTGATCAGATAGCCATCAAGGGCATCTCACTGAGGGATAGTGATTCTGGAAAAGCAGCTACTAAGTACCTGTGCACAGAGGTTAATGGTCAGGATGGGTTCGAATGTACTGGGAAAGCCACAAATGATGCTGGAGCATAGGTGGAAGAATTCCAGGTCTGTGGCATTCTGCAAGATTGCGGCACTGGAATCCAAGCAAGATGGAAATAATTCGGAGGATAATATTCTTTGCTTGTTTTGACACTTGAACAATTCGCGAAGACATCTCGTTTTTTGCATAACTGAGGGTTCAATCTGTTCTGCAAACAATAGTTTGTTCCAAGTTGATGTGCCGTGGATGACCTCGTTCGATTATCCTTCTTTTGCTTTCTCGCGCTACATTCTGTATCTCAAGTCGACTATAGCTTTCTTTAATTTTGGTCGTCAACCCCAAGACACTACTCACCCCTACCTACGAGTGAGGACCTCACACGATTGGTCATGAATAGCAGGACTCATTCATAGAATCTAAACATAGAGAAGGAATGTATTCTGTTTTTGCTTTTGTCCACCGCGACATGATAGCGAGGTCAAGCTGCTACCTGACGGGAGTTGTAGTATGCATAGTCAGACGGTTCACCAATAAGCGGGCGAAGAATGGGAACGGATGTTCGATGCGGCGGCTACTAGGGACCAGATTACAATTCGTCAGAAGTTATAGGTAGGAACCATAGTACAGGCTACTATAGTAGTCACTAATTGGGCTAGCACTCCCTATAAACCTTCAACTAATCAAGCCCAGTGACTTGATGTCACTCTTATCCCGCTCCTTTTCTAGGGATCTGTTTCCGGACGTTAGTACGTTGTAGGATGTACGAAGCACTCTGTACTTACCGGATCAATTGCCTCGAATTTTAGTTTCGGATGCCGCTATACACATGGCATACAGGGGCATCATAAATGCGGGGTTGACATTCGACTAAATGGGTTTAATTTCTCCGGGGTAATTGTAATTCTATCTGGGGACGGGATGTAAGTGGGGCTAACCGAGTAGTCTCCGACTCACAGTCTGGCTCGGTTAAATATGTGTATACTCCGTACACCACCTCAATTTATACAAGTCGATCTCACGAGACTTTAGTTGAACCCCAACTCTCATGATTTCGGAGCAGTACATTTTATTTTTACTTTCTTGAAGCTACGTCCTGGACTTCCAGGGTAAGCTTAATTGTAAAACTGGTGGCAATATCCCCCTGGTCGGATAAAAAAAAAAAATTAACCGGTACGAAAACCGGGCCAATTGCCCTTCCTCCAGCTGCGCCATGAAGCTACCCTTTCGCAGCCTGCTATCCCGCGCTGGAGCACTACCTATCTATCGAATTAAACCGAGAATCCGGAAAAATCTAGCCTGCTCTGGGAAGACGTTTAATCATAATGTAACATAGACGTGGCTGCAAGTCTTGTCCAAAAAAAAAAAAAAAAAAAAAAAAAAAAGGGGGCGTCTGTTGAGAACATCCATCCTGGATCCGGATCCTGGACTACATAAGGCATGAATAAACCTCAAGGTTCTCATCTATTCTGATCGCAAGGAGCTCATAATTTCTAGTGAAATCGGCTTTTTCATTACGTCATATTTCAACGTCCAATCCAGTCCCATCGGTACTACTACCTTAATCAAAATGTTGTTTCGGGCATCCGGTTCATGGAGTTGGCTTGGCTCGTACACCTGCCTAGCGGTCGCTTCTTTTTCCCTGGTGCTTGGAGCCAGTCCGGATATCCTTCCTCCAGCTGTCACCGAAATAGGCACCTCCGGATACGCAATTGACTTGGGCAATCTTTCATTGTCGGATAGTCGCTGGCGAGAGAACCAGGAACGTACTCTCAGCTACCTGAAGTTTATTGACACTGAAAGATTGCTTTACATTTACCGGTCCAATCACAATCTATCGACAAACGGTGCCTCGTCCAATGGAGGCTGGGACGCACCCGACTGGGAGTGGCGTGGTCATATCCAGGGCCATTTTCTGAGTGCGTGGGCACAATGTTACGCTGCGCTGCAGGATCGGGAGTGCTACGACAGGGCTATTTATCTTGTGGATGAATTCGCCAAGTGTCAGAATAATAACGCGGAAGCTGGTTTCAGAGAAGGATATTTGGGTGGTGTTCCTGAATCGGATTTCACTAAACTCGAAGAGGGCACCTTGGTCGCGGTTCTGTACTACACCCTCCACAAGGTGATGGCTGGCCTTTTGGATGTATGGCGCTATTTGGATAGCAACACTGCCCGTGACATTCTCCTTGGGGTTGCTGACTGGGTTGATTGGCGCACTGGAAGGTTGTCCGAGGCCGAGATGCAAAAGGTTTTGGGAGTCGAATTCGGTGGAATGCCTGAAGTCCTAGCCAATCTCTACCACCAAACCGGAGATGGGCGTTGGCTGACTGTGGCAAACCGATTTAATCATCACGCTATTTTGGACCCCCTTGCCAAGGGTAAAGATACGCTGAATGGACTGCACGCAAATACGCAGGTTCCTAAGTGGATTGGCGCCGTCCGCCAGTACAAGGCCACGGGAAACAATACCTACCTGGATATTGCACGAAATGCTTGGGATATTACTGTTCGGCATCATTCCTATGCTATCGGAGCCAACAGCCGTCAGGAGCACTTCACTCAACCAAACAACATCTCGGGAAACCTTGGAGGTAACACTGCGGAAGGGTGCAACTCGTACAACATGCTGAAGTTGACCCGGGAGCTCTGGTCCCTTGATCCGGCCAACTCGACTTACTTCGATTTCTACGAGAAAGTGTTGTTGAACCACCTCCTGGGCCAGCAAAACCCAAAAGATCATCATGGGCATATCACCTACTACACGCCCCTCGCCGCTGGTGGCCATCGGGGTGTCTCTCCCAGCAACATTGGTGGTTCCTGGAGTAATGACTACGAAGCTTTCTCGTGCTGCCGGGGCACGGCCCTTGAGACCAACACCAAACTGATGGACTCGATTTTTTTCCAGAGCAACTCAACCCTTTTTGTTAACCAATTCATTCCCTCTACTTTGGACTGGTCTAGCAAGGACTTCAAGATTACGCAAACGACTGACTTCCCCGTCAGTAACAGTACTACTCTCAAAGTCGAAGGGAACGGTCCCCTAAAAGTTCAGATTCGCATTCCGTCTTGGGCATCTGGTGCCCAGCTCACGGTCAACGGGAAGCCCCTGGATGGCGTGAACACAACGGCCGGATTTTACGCTGTCCTTGACCGCGACTGGAAGTCAGGAGATATGATTGAGCTTCAACTATCCATGACATTGCGAACAGTAGCCGCCAACGACAACCCTTCAATTGTTGCGTTAGCATATGGACCGACAATTTTGTGCGGTAACTATGGCGACTCGAAACTCGACTCCCTGCCTGAGATTGATCTGGCCTCGGTCAAGCTTAAGGTCAAGGGAGCGCTTGATTTTACGGCTACAGCTAACGGCGATCCTGTTGATTTGGTTCCGTTCTATGATGGTCAGAGTTTCAATTACAACGTGTACTGGATTGCCAAGGGAAAATTGGTAAACTAGAAAGACGCTGAACCATGCATTTATTGAACCAACGTAAGGCAACTGAATAGGGATGTTTGTAGTTTTGGTCATCTGTCGATACAAGGTCGGGATCGTGATTTCAAGGACATGGGGGTTGAGTGCATATTTAACTACACGGTTATTCATGTGGAATACTATCTGTCCCTCATTGTCGTACATACCAAGTTCTGTCTCATACATTGTTTAATAGCTTCTTCACGCACAGGTCCTTCGATCAGAGGCTGATTACCGCAAAATAAAGATTCGCGAATGAAGTTGTCAAAAGCAAGCAAGCTCAGATTAGGAAACCCTTTTCTTTTTTTTTTTTTTTTTTTTTTTTTTTTCCGGTGTTTTCCATGGCAATAGGCAGCTTGTGGTGAGCAAGTAGGCTGTCCTGTACCATTTCAACATATCCAAGCAGCTTCCGAGGGGTCTCGAACCGCCCAAAGTCTCCAGACAGAAAGTGTCCAAACAGACTTGGACAGTGCGAATGCGAAATCGGTTTCCGATAGTTGGGGGGGGGGGAGGCAGCTTGAAGACATAACAGGGATCTTCTTGTAGACAGTGAGAGCGTTTCCTTCTTACAACATTTCTAACTTTTTATCTTTTAACGCTGACGCGCATGAATGGGCTCAGTGGAAAGGCTTAGTCGTTGGGAAGGATTACTGCAAATAGATATAACTCGACAAGTAGTATCCGGCCGGTTCACTGTTTATATGACCACTCCAGGGCTGTTTCATTTTGCTTGCTCTAGGCACATCAGCCATCATCCAACAACGGATCTGCAAATTCCTTGAAGTCCCAGACGATTGCGCAGACTTTGCTTGCTGTTACTGTAATTACTTGAACTCTGCAGTGGTATTGTGAACGGCAGAAAATACTATTCTCGTTCCCCAAGGTTCCGGTCATTGAGGACCCTCGATGCAGGTGGGCTGGTCAAGACAATTAGGGTTCTTTGGGCTCTGCAACTGTAAACGCCCACACGGTCCTGGTCGTACTGCAGTACTCCGGACGTAAATTATTATCGTTTTCCTTTCCCTCTGCTGTCACTATCTTGCCTGTCTGTTCGTTTCTTTCTTTTCCAAGCGGCAAATCGTCTCGACTGTGCAAAAAGGCCTCTTGTAGAGGACGGATTAAGCAGCTGAAGATTTGGAAGCATTGTTGATTGGTATTTATGTACCATCGCTTCAGTCAATTTGTGCCGATCGACTTAAAAAACATGGACGGGCCGCAATTGGTCGGCAATTTGATGCCCCGAGAATGGAGTGATTATGACTTTGATCATCATGGCCCCTATCGAGGTCGTTCGTCGCTGAGAGTCACGGTGATCTTGACCAGTCTGGCCTGCTTCGTGGTGACCTTGCGTTTGGGCACTCGGGTATGGGTGATCAAGAATATTGGATACGAGGATTACCTGATAATTGCTGCCATGGTGAGATGTGCCGTTTCGTTTGGAAAATTCCAACAATTCGCACTGATGGAAATGAATCAATTAGGGCTGTAGCGTTGCGTATATGGGTCTGATCATCGGTGGTACGTGTGGCAGCAGGTTTCAGCATTGCCGGCCTGCAATGCATTAGTACTATTGCTAACAGGAATAACAGAAACCCATCACGGCATGGGATACCATCTAGTTGATTTGCCAGGTGGCGAGTTCCAGGGACTGATGAAGGTGAGCTTGTTGGCAGTAATTATATCTCCATAAGGTCTTCATTTTAGACTGACAAAGCGCAGTTCCTATGGGCATCATTTCCCACGTACAACGCCAGTCTCAGTTTTACCAAAGTCTCAGTTCTCTGTCAATACCTCCGTCTCTTCCCTAACCGAACCCTCATTCGGTGGTGCTACGGCGCCATTGCTGCAATTGCGGTGTTTTTCGTTTGGGCCGTTGTAAGCGGCTTCCTGACCTGCATGCCTGTGTCATATTTCTGGAACCGGTCCGTTCAGGGCAAGTGTCTCAGCTTCACAGGCGTGTGGGTGTTCAACTCGTTGATACACATGCTGAGTGATATTGTGCTGATGGTGCTGCCGCTGCAGCCGCTTCGACGCCTGCAGTTGCCCAAGGCGCAGAAGTTTGGGTTGTCGATCCTGTTTATTATGGGTGCACTGTATGTTTGATAGCGGCCACTTATTCCCTTCAGATGTGATGGTCATTGCTGACACTGTCGCCCACCCAGAGTGGTATTAATCAGTATCTTCCGAATATACCCTATATATGTCCTTTCAATCAGCTCTGATGTGTCCTGTAAGTGAAAGCGTACACATACATCCATCAATGCGCGCATTGTGCGTGAATAGTACTACTAATAAACGAAAACAGGGGACAATGTCAACGCCACCTGCTGGACAGCATCCGAATGCAATGTGTCCATTATGTGCGCCTGCTTGCCTCTTCTCCGTCCATTGTTCCGCAACATCCCAACTCTTAACCTATCTAGCTTCACCTCACGCAACAGTACAAGGAACACAAATAAACAAGGCACAGACCGCTTGGGTGCAATTGCATCCGGATCGACCGGTGCAACTGAGTTGGTGGCCAAGGAGAGTCATGGGGCTATTGAGGTCAGGACGGAGGTGGAGGTGTCTAATCTGTTGCGTCGGCAAGATGGGCTTGGTCCACAACAGGTATCGGGAAAGAGCAGTTTTACCACGGGGGAGACAGATAGTGAGCGACAGTTGATTATTTAGTCAACTGCTAGCAGGCTGCCTCTGACCAATTCTGGTTTGTTGGGATCGCAGGAGGCGGTTGTATAGAGTCTCAAAACTACAAGAGAAGTACGGAGGCTTAGGCGTTTGCCAAAGCATTTTCGTACACTAGTAATAAGTATATATATAAAGTTATTTCATTGATGGTTTCTATAAAGCTTACTCAATAGTACTCCCTGCTCTTAATATGTA
This sequence comes from Touit batavicus, assembly GCA_039877535.1. NCBI lineage: Eukaryota > Metazoa > Chordata > Aves > Psittaciformes > Psittacidae > Touit > Touit batavicus. Next base: position 10,807 of record JBCJKO011486062.1, read on the forward strand.
TCTTGCATCTCTTGTAGTGTGACATCGGGTTGGGACAACCCGACCCATGGGTCAGGTTAGGGCCCTAAGCCTCAGCCCGATCATGGTTTTGGGTTATAGAGCTGAACCCGACCCAAAACCCTTACAGGATACAACATTTGAGAAAATAGAGATCCACGCATTTCGATAATTTATCTGTTCGCGCGCTCAGGGACTTGCTTGAATCTCCTCAAGAGTGTAGAAAATGAATAACTTCATTGTCACACCTACTCTGTGACTTGGATGGCTGACATGCTGCTGTAGATAGGGCAATTTTCATTTAATATCTGTCGCGAGTTTGGCATGGTAGGCTGTCATAACAATATTGTAAAGCATCATTACCTGGGCTGCAGGGAGTTCATCTCCTGTTTTGTGCACTGCAATGGCACAGCTAACAATGTCTGGACAGCCCTATTATTGCATAGCCCATTTGGCCCCCTTCAATTTTGAAGAAAATTTATATATGATAATAAATTATCAGCCTCAGCAAGTATTGAGAATGCTGTTGGCTGAGTTTAATTTATTTATTTGGTGCCAATTGAGTAAATTTGTGATTGCTTCCAAAATCCAGCATTGGAGGATAGTGCCAAAAGTGTTGGCTATATTAGGGCTATGCAGATTATGGCTAAGTTTATATTCTATAGTAATATTGAGCAAAAACTAGTAGCTTAACTTGTTAGCAGGATCAACACTAATATAATCAAGTTAGTGAGGTCTAGTATTTAAATTAAGTTTAAAATAAGGGTGATAGCTGGCCAGATACACAGTACTTTAAGTATAGACCACAAGCTCAAGTTTTATAGCCAGGCAAAGCAAGGCATCCTGGTTCAAGCAGCTTATGACTGCCTACTTATCAATGGTGTCAAGCAGATCTATCACTATAGCCTGCATATTAAGGTCACTAAGGCCAGACTCATAGGCATCATAACTTGCTAAACCAAATAGATACACCCTGACTAGCTGGTCTTTCAGGTAATCAGTAAGATACTTGACCATTTCCTTAAGATAAACCTCCACCTCTTCTGGCAGATTATTGTCCATTGTTGTCTCTATTCTGGTTTATTGTTGCCAGACCTGTAAGTAGTTGCGCACCGACAACGCTTGGAGGTTGCCAGGTCCCTTTTAATATGGTAGGGCGAGAAAATTGGAGGAGTAGTGGGTAATATGACTTGGCTGGCGGAGGTGAAATTTGAGTAGTTGAGTTGCATTCGGTAAAAGCTTGTAACGGAATCTAAGACCAAGATGCATATGCAGGGTTCAAGGTTGCCTGCCTAAGGCATTAACTTCAACCGGAATTGCTGTGTCACTGAAATCCCCACAAAAATGTCGCCCCAAAATTTTCCTTTGGATATCAATGACTTCCTGCTGGGACACTGTCTGAGAAAATCCTGTACTGTGTCCATTTTTGATATAAAATACAATTGAAGCCGCACTCATTGGTCGATCTCACTCTCCAGCGCCTCCTTGACATGTTTTGGGAGGAAAAATGGTCTGTGCCAGCCCAGTCCAATGTGGCCCGTCTAAGCGGACCAGGGCCAGGCTCATGAGCTCGCACCCCTGACTCTGTCCGCGCAGTGCTTGCCGCCACATATATCCTAGTCGACGGGCCCGTAGTGCATGCTCTCTCGACGGGGCCTGCACGACCAACAACATCAGGAAACTCGAGACCGTGGCAAAACCAATACGAGACCCTGGCGACAACGTCAATTCCAGAAACAACAGAAAACTCATAGGGAAACTAACAAGAATACCAGAATCCGGCCAATTCACTGCATGCCATCCGCATTATGGATCGCAGCACGCTCGCGGCGCAATTTTCTGCCGCCTTGAGTACTGCGTTTCCGATGCCGTGCTTTTGCGACATGTCGATTTGCCGAAACTGGCTCGACCTCTTCCGCCTCGATGATCTGAGTGAT
>JBCJKO011496109.1:0-28397 GCA_039877535.1 Touit batavicus
AAGAAAAAACCAAAACCTGACGTTGAGCCTTTCTTTTTGCATGACGAAGGGGCTTTTTTTTTTTTTTTTTTTTTTTTTTTTTTTTTTGGGGCGCTGGCAGCCCCTATTTCATTGCTCTCTCGCTTTTCCCTCCCATTCCTTCTGTCTATCCCTTTGTCTCTTCTCGTTATCTTTTGTATTCTCTGTATTTTCTTTGAGTCGGACAGGTTCGATTCCTCCGAGTCACGTCCCAGGAAACAGTGACATGTTATATTTCGAATCTTGGATTTCTATGGAAACCTTTATATTAAATCCAGTTTGCGGGTCTATGTATATATACGATAAATATGGAATGGTTCTTGCCTGTCCTTAGCGAGTATGTTTGAATATAATCTGTTAATATTCAATGACAGATATCCGAAATATTGGACACAAAGGGGAGCAAGCAAATACCATCCAAATACCGTTTAATGCACAACCAAAGTTAGCGATCATAATCCGTCACTTTTTGATGTACTTGGCATGTGCCACAGCAGACGCCTTCCAGAAAACTCTCCGGAGTGATTTTTCGCTATATCCTAATCAGACCATAAGAAACCGGACAACAGGGAGGAACGACAGAAGCATAAATTTTCGAAAAGAAGGACTCTGATGTACCATCAGCAAAGAGGCAGTTGTGACACTGGCACCAATGTCCACAGCCATACAATTATTGATATACCGATGAAGCAATTCAGCAGGCAAATCTGACAGACAGCACTTGCATTCAGCAAATTAAGTCTTCGTAACCTTCCCAGCAGCACCTTTGGCCTTCCCCTTCCGCTTCCGCTGTTTCTTCTTTAACCCCGACATCCCCGTTTTACATATTTCGGCATATCTCGTATAAAATGGCTCCAACTCATCCGGAGAAACGACTGTGGAAAATTTCACTTTAGGTTTCGATTCAGCTTTAGACTTGCTTTTACCGTCATTATTGGTTTTAGGGTGAGCAGCATTCGTATTCCCGTCAGTAGCGCGGATGAGAATCGACGGTCGGTATGGAGAGGAGGATGATTCCTTCTCTTCTGAGGAGGAGGTAGGATGCAGAAGAGGCTTCTGGGTGATGGAGATGGACCCTTGGGACTTTTGGGAGGTCTTGGAGAGAAGTTCAGAGAAGGAGGTGAAGAACTGTTCTACTGTTAGCAAGGTGACTTTCACGATAGACTTATTTCGACAACCAGCTTGACCGCAAAAGAGTCAAATAAAGATCTTATTGGAGTGTGATGAGTACCTCTTCGGAGCTTAGATGTGATGGCATCTTGTGCTATGATAACAAGCCACTCTTGTGTTGGTTCGTTGAACGGTGAAATACTACTTATTTTGCGTCCTTGGCCACCGACGAAACCGCAATAACAACACAATGCAAATTTGGACAAAAAAAAAAAAATGAGACAATGTCAAAGGCCTTAGGACCTTTCTGAAGTAGATGGATACTCCGTAAATTATAAATAAATGTAGATGTAAACTCGATGAAGCTCTCCAGAGAAGAAGAAACACCGCCGCTTTGACCGCCCGATTCGTTTCCGCCTCCGCTCCGCAAATTCTGACGGCATAAAATCAATCCAAAGAGAAAATTAGAAAAAAAGTCAATTCACCGCTCAGACAATTCCATGTTCATAATTTCTACGAAGTACGTCTTTTCGCAAGCTTCCGGGTATCGGTCATAAATAATGAGACGTCCTCAACATAATACGACATCGCTGCCTCGGCAGCTGCGTGACGAACTGGGTCTGAAAGATCCATACGATGACAGGAAACGCAAGCGGAGTGGACCAGCATCCCGAAAGGAACAACGCCAAGCTGAACGGTCAGGCAAGAGACGACGAGGAGCCGTTAACAAGGGAAGACAAGATTCTGAAATTGATGATGATGACGATGATACTGGCGATGGTAACGCCGGATTTGATATGTCTGATGACGAGGAAGCAATGAATATACCTCCGTCCAAGTCAACGTCTACGGATACGAAGAAGACACAGCAAAAGCCCAAGTCGATATTGAAGACTCCCAAACAAATAAATGGTAGAGATTTGGAGGAAGACGAAGGCGAAGACGATGAAAACGATCGTACATCATCTCGCAAAATCTCAGATACGGTTAAGGATAGGTTGGCGCATGACGATGCGGAAATTGCTGCTTTGGAGAAGAAGCTAGGATTGAAGAAAGGCAAGAAGCTCCCTAGGTCTTTTGCAGACGAGGGACTAGATGAGATTTTGGGGGATCTAAATGAGGGATCGGAAGATGAGGGTCGGAAACACAGAAGCGAAGCTGACGAGTGGTTGCGTCAGAAGAGAAGGAAGGCTCAAGGTCTGCGGTCTGAAAATGAGGCCGAAGATGATAGCGATGATTATGGGAGTGATAACGACGGCTTTGATGGGCTTGAAAGTGAAGATGACAGTGAACACGAAGGTGAAGATGGGGACTTTGAAGGATTCGAGGAGGAAGAAGAGCTTCCTCCCAAGAAACGAGAGAACCCATACGTCGCACCTGTTTCGCATTCCGATGATCAAAAACCCAACAAATACACACCTCCATCACTACGCGGTGTTTCTGGTTCCGAATCGGAGTCGCTCAACCGTTTACGACGACAGGCCCAAGGACAACTCAACAAATTGTCAGAAGCCAACCTCGTCTCCATTCTTGCAGAGATCGAGAAACTCTACCGCGAGTATCCCCGACAAAATGTCACATCAACCCTGTTTACCTTGCTATTAGGCCTCATCTGTGAGAGATCCGCTCTCCAGGACACCTTCATTATTCTTCATGCCGGTTTCATCGCAGCCATCTACAAGGTGGTAGGCATGGATTTCGGTGCTGAACTCGTACAAAAAATCGTAGAAAGACTCGACGCAGGTGGAGATGAACGGGGAAAGTTTGAAGGCAAGGAATCTATTAACTTGATTTCTCTCCTGTCGCAACTATACAATTTCCACGTCGTTGGGAGTACCCTGGTGTTTGACTATATTCGTATCTTCCTACAAGATATCACCGAAACAAACACCGAGCTGCTTCTGAAGGTGATTAAAAGTATGTTATCCATTTAGCCTCTTACTATGTATCCTTTTGAATTCAAACTAACAGCCAACAGACTCCGGCCCCCAACTCCGACAAGACGATCCTTCTTCCCTGAAAGATATTGTCCTCCTCATCCAACCGGCCATCGCCAAAGTCGGCGAAGCAGCCCTCTCAGTCCGCACGAAGTTCATGATCGACACCATCACCGACCTGAAGAACAACCGAGTCAAAGCCGGAGGCGTCGGCTTTAGCATCGCCTCAGAACACATCGCCAAGATGCGCAAGATTCTTGGATCCATCAACAGCACCCGCGTCATTCGCGCCTCGGAGCCCATCCGTGTCTCGCGAGCGGACATTCAGAACTCAAGCAAAAAAGGGAAATGGTGGCTCGTCGGCGCTAGCTGGAACGAAGATCCTCTTGAATACGCACGACAGGAACTTTCCGCGCTCCCTTCGTTGAGTGACCCTAACGCCGTCACTGCCGGTCATGGACAAGTCGCAGAAGAAGATGATGATGACGGAGAGCGGGAGCCTGACCTGTTGAGCATCGCCAGAGCTCACCGGATGAATACGGACGTGCGCAGATCCATTTTCATTGCCATCATGTCCGCGGCGGACTACAGAGACGCACAAGTTCGTCTATCCAAACTCCATCTCAAACGAGCTCAGGAATTCGAGGTTCCCCGTGTTCTTATTCACTGCTCCATGGAAGAAGAAGCGTATAACCCTTACTACTCCTTGATTGCCCGCCGAATCTGCGTGGAATCAGGCCGTCGCATCAAGGTCTCCTTTGCATACACCCTATGGAACGTATTCAAACAAATGGGTGAAAAAGGAGAACTCGACAACGACGACGACGATGATGACTATGGTGATGATGACAACGGAAATGAAAAGCTTCCAATGAAAGCCATTGTCAACCTTGCCAAAATGTACGGCTCACTCGTCGCAGATGGAACATTGACGCTTTCTTTCTTGAAAATCCTCAACTTTGCATATCTCCAGCCGAAGACCAAGATGTTTGTCGAGTTACTCATAATCACGATCATTCAACAGTCGCAGAAGAAGAGCAAGAAGGAACAGAAGCAGAAGACAAAGATGGATAAGAAGAAGAACGGTGATAGTAAAAAATCAGACGGGCATGGCGACTTCGATTCGGGGAGAGATGAAAAAGCACTTATGGATATCTTCTTGAGGACTGATGATACACCGCAGATCGTGAAGGGATTAATATTTTTCATTCGCAAGGTGGTTGCGAAGACGGATGTTGTGGCTTCGGGCAAGGATGCGAAGCTGGTACGTTGGGGTTGTAAAGTTGCTGTGGATGCGTTGAAGGCCGTTTCGAATGCCGAGACTGGAATGATATGAATTCATGAGATACACATATAAATCGAGCATGATGTCTTATTCCTGAGCGGTCCTATGTTGTGCGTATGTATATAGCAGTTAGGGTTCGACACATTTTGTTGATAGTTTAATGTGGACCATGTAGGGTATCTGTCTCTTTTGACATTATATTGTCCTCGACTTCTACAGTATATCCCATTCCATACCAACAAGCCACCGTTCCGAATTCTCTTCTTCATTAAGCCTGTCATGGCCGACTTGACCAGAGTCCGCTTGAATTGCATCTTGCCGGTTCAATCGCACCTCCCAAACCAAACCTCGACGGACAGCGACTACGCTGCCCGGTTCTACTGGCACCGTCTGATCTGAAGGGTTACAATCCGACGATAGCTTGGAGCGAGGAGGCCCAAGAAGCAGAATATTCCTCGACTCACGCCCCGGTTGTAACTCATAATAACCATGTCCACGCTCATGAGTCTTGTGCCAAGTAACTAGATATCCCTTCACGAATGTTGACGGGCCCGGGCCGGAATTAGAGCCGCTTAAGGAACCCAGACGAGAACCCTCAATCCGCACAGTTATATGGTAATTTCCGGGATTCTCGGAATTCAGATCTGTACCTCGATCCCTCATAGCAGAATCACGTGTTGATACAGGCGTTGAACTCATGACTGATGTACTACTGCCAGTAGCATCCACCTGTTCACGTTTCATTCCCATTTCCAAGACCCAGCTGCGTACTTCCGATGCCATCCCACCGGGTAAGTACCCAGGAGGCCCTGAGCGAGGTCCACCACGGCCACGGCGATGCAATATTCGCGAGGAAGGGGAGAGTGGAGTAGACAGTAGCGGGGCATCAGATCCTGTCTGTCTAGACGGAGATGGAGAGCGTGGCAAAATAAACGTTGGTTTTTGTTTCAGCAGGGGTGAAGTGGGCGCTGGTGTTTGGGGACTCAGAAAGTTTCCAAGAGGTTGTTGCTGTTGTTGCTGGGTTGCGGGAAAGACAAATCGACGATGATTGATGAAGGGATGAGTAGTATTCATACTACTGCCGCCATTGATATTCTCGGGTGTCGCTAAGAAGTTCGGTGTTTGCATTGCCCTAGGTGTCTGTCTCTTGTCTCTATCTGAAACGGCACGCGGCCGGACAGGTGAACACGGCAGGTCTACAGGTAGGTCTGTATAGGAAGATGACGGATCATCGGGAGAAGATGACAGAATTGGATCAGCAGATGACCTTCTACGCTGGACAGCGGGAGTCTGCGTAGCACTAGTAGTAGTAGTGGTAGAAGTAGTGGTATCACCATGACCCAAAGAGACACGCCGTCTTTTGCTGGCGCGATTACTAGGAACAGGTCCAAAGAGCATATCAAAGTCAGGATCGTCCGATTCTCCTCCATATTCCGGAGAGTTACTACTACTGCTATCGATCAAGTCCTTGGAACTTGTCTGCGCAGTGATGGTGGATGGCTGATGCGACGATACATCTCGATAGTCGGATCGATGCTCATGTTCATGCTCATGTTCACTTTGAAGTTCGTCTTCAGAGTCCTCAATCAGCTCTTTCCGACGAGACGCGGAGCCATGTTCCATTGGCGATCGTGGAGGTGCCCGTCTCGCCGCGACGGGTGACGAGTACGGCAGATCCCCCACGTCAGCGGTATTGATATCATCATCGCCATCAATTTTCGTTTGGCTAGATGCTAGTACTCTCTGGGATAGCAAGAATCGAGGAGTAGACGCGAATTGAGGCCCCCTGGTGCTTCTTGGGCGCGTGTTGGGAAGACGGAACGGCGAGGGAGTCTGCGACGCGTCAGTTTCAAGTCTTTTTTTTTGGGGTATAACAAGGGGTATATCTTCGTACTCCTACTGGTGGCATCTAGAACTGTTGTTCAACGCGTGTTGTAGAGGTTTTCTTCAGAAAAAAAAAAAAAAAAAAAAAAAAAAAAAAATTTTGGAATGGTGTCTGTCTTGTCATGGGGAGGGGATTTTTGAGTGAGGGAATATTTCCGTTTTCTCTTTGTGTGTCTGCTTCCCTCTTGTACTGCAACCACCGAACCTGTGCAGTCGGGCTTCCTGTCGCCTCGATATGGACGTGCCTACGTTACCATCATTATACGCATATAATATAGTCAGATGAAGACTTATTCACACCCAAGCGAAATTATTACCAGTATGTCAATTAATGTTACCATTCGTGGGCACAGTCGGAGTCGGTACGTCCTGCTAATAAGAAGCTTGGACTTCGGATCAACTGCGGTTGTTAGGATGCCAGTTTGAATTAGAGATAGATCTTGTCTCTGTTAAATTTCGGAAAAAGACCCTGGTTCAGAATTTACAGACAGAAATCTTCGCAAAAATTGAAAAAAAAAAAAAAAAAAAAAAAAAGCTTGCACATATGCAATGGACCTGACATTGACCACAGGGTCACAAAAATTCATGAACCGGACAATTTATATAATTACATCCCTTACTCGACAGTATCAAACTTGTACGTTACCCAGTTAATCGCCGGCCCGTCTTCCGGCGAGAAAACCTGGTAAGGGAGCTGCCCCCACTGCGGGTTATTGATACCATCAATCCAGCCTTCGGACTCGATGACGACGCAACCATACTTGTTGAGATATTTAGTACCTCCGTGGCCGTCGGCTTTATTGCGCTTCGCCTGGGACGGTTTGATGGGGATGGTCCCGTCTTGGGTAGGACATGAGAAGATCTGCAGAGCAGGCTGGTTGGATGATACCTCCAGACTGATACCGGTGGTGCTGGAGTTCATTTGGACAACAGGGATCAGGCCATTAGGCGCTGACGAGTACCAGGGAGGGCGATCGACAAGGAAGCACGTATCGTAGCCGGTGCAGCCAGCGCCGCACATACCCTTGGTTTTTTTGATGTCCCGTCCCACCAACTTGCCCGACGTGAAGTCTGTGGCGCCCTGATAGGCTTCAGCAGATTCCAAAATGGTACCGTTCGGGATCAGAGTGCTATCGCCGGCAATGAAGCGTTTGGACAATGGCAGTTGCAGGAACGTATCGTTGAGCACTGTCGGTTCTTTGAAGGCATTCAGGTTCCAATAGAGGTGATTGGAAAGCATAATTGGTGTTTTCTTCGTCAAGGACAGAGAGACCAATTTGGTAGTCAACTGGGGCAGACCACGGGGGTTCTCTGAAGTGGGATTAGTGTCGACGCTGTAGGTAGCATGCGTAATGACGTCCCCCGGGAAGCCTTCTGATTCCTTGTCGGTGAGGGTGAAAGTGACCGATGATCGGGTGTGTGCGGTAACAGTCCAATTGCGCTGATCGTAGCCGACGGTTCCCCCGTGAAGAGTGTCGGCTCCACCATTTTCATTTCCAGGCGTATGATACTTGACTCCATCAAGGGCGAAAGAAGCATTCTTAATACGATTGGCATAGCGTCCCACAACGGCGCCAAAATACGTATGAGCAGTTTCGGTGTCGTTTAAATACTGCTTGGGATCATCGTAGCCCATGATAACGTCCTGCGGGTGGCCGGACCGATCAGGAACGAGCACAGAGGTCAAGCGTGCTCCATACGGGATAAATTTGGCGGTGATATTCTGCGCGCTGATGGTATACTGCTTGAATGGATCAGCAGTAGCAGTGGAGTTTGTACCGTTGACCGAGGCACTCAATGCCAAAACCGGCAATGCCGAAATGGCTGCAGAGAGGCAACTCCTGACGTGCATCTTGCTTGCGACGAAAATTATTATATTATTAGACCCGCCGAGAAGTCAAAGAAAATTAGGGGAGGGAAATCGAGAAAACTTCAAGAGTCAAGAACAGGATATAAGCGAAAATCTGGGGAAACATCTTCGTTTAAATATGACACCACCGCACCCGGACAGACAGCGGGCGGGGAAAATACCCAGCTCGTACGGAAAGTACCGGTGGTTATTACTCCGTATTATTATTGATGGATTGATTCATCCTGGACAGACGGTCAGGAAACCAATCAACCTAGCAGAGTCTAAACCAAGACAAAAAAAAAAAAAAAAAAAAAAAAGACATGGTGTTGGCTGATTGAGACAAGCGAGAGAGGCTGAGTACGGACGGGGGTAGCAGTAAGTGACCTCGGAGATGTTGGGCTAACCCACAGAGCTTTGACAATGGTTAGTTGGTTTGGCCAATGCCAGACAAGGGATTTGAGACTAACACCAAATGAATAAATGCACACACCTTTCAATCCTTCCAATTCCTTCAATAATAACAAATGATGCTCCTCCGGATTGACTCCGTACTAGTAGTAGTAGTAGCATGCCGTATACGCCGAGTACGACGTCAATATCCCCGTGGGGAAATCTCCGCATTGTTGTGAGCAGACCATTCGAGTCTAGTGTCGACACAACCATGACGTTGTCTCAAAAGGCTATATCCGCAGGTTCTCAGGTCACTAATAGACATCCTGTGCTTCGTACGGACTGGGTATTCCTGGACGGTGGGAGGGTGTTTCGGACGTTTAAGATAGGGAAAAATACTCGGAGGAGCTTGGCTTCGATACGGATGTTACGGAACAGACCTGACGAGAGATTGATAACCTATGGAGTAGTAGACGGAGCAGGTGCACAATCACGTGCACCCTCACGCCTCCCGAGGGGCAAAATACAATTTTAGTGCAAAATAAAATCTAACAGTCGTGCAGTTCAGGAGAGAAGAAGAAGAAGAAGAAGAAGAAAGGAAGCACCTAAAAAATCATGTCGAACGAAGGGGAAGCGATGAGGCTGTAGGATTCGATTTCGGAGGTGGATCTACAATGTTCCGGCGGGAATGAAAACTCTGGCTACCCCTGAGAATGCCTTGCCTTGTACAAAAGAACGGACAAGCAGACACGGACGAGGAGACGTGTAAGACAGCTATGTGCTAGATTTATGAGAAGAGCATATAGAATACAACGTTCGCCGCGAGACCTTTATTCCTTCTACTCTTGTTCTACAGTTTCCTTTTAGTGATTGATATCTGGATGCCGCCCTGAGCTAACGTCGCTTAACCGCTTCAGAACGCGCCGCTTTGCGGACAACAGTGATTTCTTGGTTCTTAATAGCCTGGATGGCTAGGAAGACCCTACGCTCTTGCTTCGTTGAATCCCTAAAGCTTTGAGAATATCCTGGTGGCATGGTGGGTGGTTGAAGTGGAAGGATACAATTAATTGATGCGTTTCGCTTGTGAAATACGCTAGGCGAAGAGCGACAAAGACTGAATCACATACAGTGCTGTACATGTCTACTAAGCTTGCTCGGGCTGCATAGGAGCCGGTGTATCGGCGGCCGTTTAGTCACTGACAGGAAGATATAGAGTCAGTCTATGGAGTACGGAGTACGACTGTCTCTCGGGATTCCAGCCCTAACTAAAAGACCCATGGAAAATATCTCTGGATTCCTCTGATTGTCAAATATATTCTGGCTTTTCAAATTGTTTCATTGATTATATATATATACATATATATATATATATATATGCGGGATAATATAAATCATTCAACCTGCACAACAGTACTAACCTCGACAGCATTCTAGACTACGATCAGCAGGAGTCCAAAGAAAGAAATATAGGCAACAAACTCACCGGCCGTCCTTCAGACTTATCCCCCAAAAGTGTAACACTCTCAAACCTCACTTTCCCCCCATCCTCGGTCTTATCCCCCCCTCTTTTCACAAACGCCAAGTAGTCCGGGGCACCGGGATAATCCGTGTTATCAGCAATAGCAACACTCCCCACATGAAACAAACCCAACACATCTCCAACCAGCTTGAGATCAGATAGGTAATACTTCTCCCAATGGTCGTAAAAGGCAACATCAACACCCCCTTTCACAACCTTACCCTGTTTATACAACTCCGTCAAAGACTCCGACGCAGGCCTCCCATCGAGCACGACTACCATATCCTCCAACCCCGCGAGAGAAATGAAATCTCTCGCGATCCGCGCTATTTCCGGGTCCAGCTCGAACGTGTATACTTTGCACTTGCCGCTGGCATCGGCATCGGCATCGCCATGGAGATCCTTCAGGATGGCACCCCAAGCCACAGCGGAAGCACCGACGAACGTCCCGAATTCGAGAATCACCTTGGGCTTTGGTGTCATCTTGCCCAGAACTTCCTGAGCTCGGGCCAGTTTCGTGGAATGGAAGGTCATCATGAAGCCATTTTTGCTGATGTAGTCTTCGATGGCGTTGTAGAGGGACCATGGGTTGTTCTTGAATGCCGTTGGAGAGTAGGCGGTTTTGATGTGATGGTGGAGGGATTCGGGGGTGACTTTGTTCTGGTTTCTTGTTAAATAACTTTCTTGTTGAACTTGTTTGATGTCATTCAGGGCGTGCAGGCTAGAAGACTTACTGGAGATGCCATTTTGAGATTGTTTTCTTTCTCTTTCTTTGGTTTTTTTTTTTTTTTTTTGACTTCGATCTCGTCTGGTCTGAACAGAATAATACTAAAAGTATGCCGGTCAATAATGAATACCGTTAGCTGGGCTGGCAAAGTTGGCAACTCCCGGTTTTAAATATTACCATATTATCCTCATAATCATGTATGATCCGGCACAAGATTAACCCATCCTCGCTTTCTGATCATTTTTCCGAAAACGGAGTACATAGTACCATATCTCCGAGTCCTTGATGCTCCATACTGTTAAACTCGGCATTTGACTGTACGGAATAGATTCACGTCTATTCTATTATTTCCGTCTCCATCCTTGTCTGCCAAATTCCGAGTCCGAACTGAAGTTTTGCGGTTTGTCGGCGTTGTTTTCTTGGAAAGGTAATATCGATCGGTTAGTTTGGTTCGTTGATCATGTTAAGTCCGATATATATGGGGTAGATATACGGGCTCGATTCCCGTATGCGAAGCCGATTGAACTTTCGGTCTCTCCATAGCTTATATACGGAGTACTAATATGATGTTAGACTTGATTCGGAGAAAGCAATACCCGGTACTCCAACCTCGGACAAGATATCAAAGTTCGGTTCGATTCTGATGGACGTGATTTTGGTGTTTTGGTTGAGGCTTGGGTGTTATCACCTTGGGTGACGAATTGCATTCTATACTAAAACATACACAACTTTTTGTTATTGAAAAGCCATATCCAAATATATCTTTTGTTTTTTGAATACAAAGTAGATTTTTCGATCTTTCAACCACTATACGCTCAAAACAAAGTTATGCCAAATCTTTACCGCGGCCAGGAACACAACTCGTAATCTGCAGTGGCACGCAGAGATGAAAGATTCGACATGAGAATTCGAGTGTAGTCGTATTTATTGACGGTTTCCAGAGGTCGTAGCATATACGACATACAGCTGAACGCTGCCGTACTGCCAAGCCGGAAATCAAGGTTCTTCCTTGGCCAAGAGCATGAGACATCGTCCAAAGGAAATCTGAGCGGCATGATTCCGTTGATGCAAGAGCCGGATTGCACGGTAAAGCTCGACACAGTGGCCGACTCGGTAGGTATTGATATCCCCGAATTTTACCGGGACGGAGGATAGATACCTCCGAGCAGACGCATATCTGCTTGTTTCAAAATACCTCGTTGTATCTTCGACTGGATAGGTTTGCTCATAGCGTGACACGGCCACAAGACGCAGAAATGGACAGACGACGAGCGGAACAGACGTCATAAGTAGTAGTAGTTAAAACCGAATTACATCGGATCGAAACGGAAGAGCCAAAAAAAAAAAAAAAAAAAAAAAATTCAAGAGACAGCCATCTCATCGGCAGATTCACCGTCGATCTCATCGTCTTCATCATCATCCATCGTAAACGACTCAATAAGACGCATTAAATCTCGATGGGTCAACTCCATTGAATGACGATGAAGACGGGCGTGGCCCACACAACGACGCAAATCGGGCTCTTTGAGAGACGCTTGCTTTTCGAGGTGCCCGCGTGAAAGAGCCATGAGGCGGTACGACATCCAATTCCTGTCAGCCAGAGGAGGTATTCGTTTGGCGAAGGGGAGAGTGAGAAGAAAGCGTTTTGGCATGGTGTCCAAGATCGGAATAGGGAGAGCCATGGTTTCGATATACGACTCGCGTTATAACTTCGCGTACGGCTAGATAAACGGATAGATGGTAGACGGATGGAATTCCAGGATAGAGGAAACACGCAAAATCCAAGATGCCAATGCAAGGGACTCTATATATTTAATGCTAATCAACCAGACGATGAGAAAAGAAAGTAAAGTCTAAAAAGTTGAAGTTGAAGTTGGACAACCGGAATAGCTGACGAAAACGAGGTCACCTGAACAGATGAATTGAATTATTTCAGGTCTGATGACCTCAACCAAAAAGGGTTGACTGGACCCAAGCTTTACCGTTTCTGGATTAGCTCGAAATTAGTCAGTGGCGATGGCGAATTATTTATAGCACATGACCTGTTCTAGACTTCGGCGTCAAATTCAAGTATTTGTAGTACGGAATATTATCATTCTTTTCGGCTTCGGAGGTCAAGTCGAATGGATGAACAATTCAACAGTTGAGCAGTTGGAACAGAGTGAACAAACCGAGGAATAAACTGATCGAGTTGCACAAGATGCTGGCTATTCGAAAGCACTTCTTTGCTAGTTACCCCGTATCGGTTCACTGTCGTCGATAGTCTCGCCACTTTACCCCATACTAGACTTACGATACGAGCACGCACCTAGTTCGGAGGACGAAGAAAATTCTCTCGCTCCACCTCTTGTCCAACTAACATCACTATAGTGCGTTCAAGTTCTGGAGTCGGTCGGTGATCCTGGAGGACCAAAAGATATTGTGGTCATTGGCAACTTAGGTGAACGATTCAGTTTCGGTTTTTTTATTGGGCACTTCTTCCGATAAATGCCGCTTCTTGCAGATCTTGTACAACTTTCCGTCTAGATCCATGCAGTAGTGGCATGCATTGACTCCTGATTTCAGAGTTGATGCATTCCTGTGCGGAGTCCTCCGTACACAGGAATGAAATCCCTGGCGCTTAGAAGTTGGATGCACTCCATATCACGATTCCATATGTGTGTCTGTCGGAAGAGGTGCCGTGTTTACTTTTCATCAACCGCCAGGTGTTTCTCGAGGCTCAGGAAGTTCGAAAGAAGAGAAAAAAAAAAAAAAAAAAAAAAGCATGTCGGCGTTATCATTATTGCTATCACTCCGTGGTCGTTCACAAGGTGCAGTATATATATATATATATATATATATACTATCTTCATAAAGGTGCGTGGTGGTGGTTTCAATGCGTTATTTTCCGACATTGCAAAATGCCGTGATTACCAATCAGTGGGTGTTGATCAACATTCTTGAACATCTTGCTTGTTATCTTTCGGTTTCGGTTTGAACAAGTTGCCCTGGAGGGTGTCCTGGGAGATGATACGATACTGTTAATCATCATTGAAGCAACTGTTACTGAGTGCTCCGTCGTGGTCGACGAGATCCACAAAAGCAAGCACCACTGGATATAATTAGAAAGCGCTGTTTCATAAGTCACTATCAGTGTTCACGCCCAAATTCTGTCTGCGGTTACAGACCTTCTTACCATACTATGTATGGGGTTCTCCGAATGCCAGGAAGGGAACAACGCCCCATTGCACTGTCTGATGATGCCTGAATGCTGTCTTGAGAACCTTTGCTCTGCTATGTTGGAGAATATCCAACTTTTCTGAATATCTAGCATGCCCCGGCTATGCCTTGATATTCTCAAAGCAACTATGATGTGTAGACGGGATTCCATTGTTTCGCCGTTGCCTAGTATTATATGGACAGCCGTGCAGATACCTTGAGGCATCTCATGCTCATTACCCCAGTACATGAGTCGCATAGGATATGAAGATTGGATATGACTATTAGTACTCGTTCCGGTTGGTCAAGCTTCAAACATTGCAACAAGATGCATAGAAACTGGAAAAGACTCACAGACAGTGTAAGCCAAAAAGGAATCTCTTTCAGCGCTTAGCATGAATTCTCAAAGTCTGTACGGAGTACTTTTTTCCAAACTGGGTGATTTTGCATGTGGGATGTGAGGCTAAAAATTTAGACCAACTCAAAGCGATGGAGCAGAACACTCCCCTATTTTTTTCCGGTACGGCCTCAAAGAAACAACAACAACAACAACAACAACGGCAGTTAAAACGTGAACATACTATTCTTTCATGAATAAAACGGTCAATTGGGCCTTTCACGTCACAATTCATATCTAATACAAGGGGCACGTGCTCGTTTGCGTATACACTCCATCACCCGGTAGGAAATCGCTGGTACTGCTTATCCGGTGCTTTACGACAGAAATGACAGCACAATCGCTTTTCCAAAGTGTTTCTCGACCAGTCGATATTCCAGATCTGATTGATCGCCTAACAAATCGCAGAATAGATGCGCCGGAGCGAGATGCCTTACAAGCACTGTGCAGGACAGCCGTTCATGAAGTCTTAGACTGTGATTCCATCCCAAGGTTCAACTGGGAAGCCGCTCAGCTCGCTCAGGTTTTGCCAAAGTCTGATTACACGACACTGCTGAGGAATTTCGTGAACAGCATCGCCAATGGCACAGAAGACGGGACCTCGCTTGACCCTGTCCATCTTCGATGCTTAGCCTTTGTTGTTCGCCTGGGTGAGGGAAAGTTTTCTTCTGGAAGCTCTCCACTCGGACCTTTGCTCTCCAGCTTGAAGAGGCGGCTGGAAAGTGTTCGAAGTCAGGGTGACCAGGAAGCCCAGTATGAACTAATGTGTATCATGGGGCTTACTCTCGACGCCATGGTAGATGTTGGCGCATCCAACTTGAGTCGTGCGGACCTGCACAAACCGCTCCTTAGGCTCCTCCAAGACTTGAGTGAAGAGACGGAGCTTCACCTTGCCCAGGCTGCGTGCTATGCAAGACAGGCTCTGCTGAGCATATCTGACAATGACACCCTTTGGGACGCGTCGCTACGTGGGATATTACGGACCATTGACCTTACAATGATGACTGTTGGGGCCGCTGGAGGTCATGATCCGCAGAAGATATACGAAGCTGTCAAGGCTGCCATCGAAGGTGGTATGAAATTGAAGGATTATGCCTGGGATGCCTTCAAGGCTCGTACGGGGAAGTCCTGGTATACTGCACTCCGAACAACCAATATACTCATCCGAACGGTGGCTTTCAAAGAGCTCGAGGCATTTATCACACATGCGGACTGTCGGGGTAAGACGGAATTCCTCTGCGGCTTGTATGCGCAGCTTGAACAGGCCCGTAACTTGTCATCAGCAGCCGAATTTGAATGGATCTACAGCAAAATCCCAGCCAGCAAGAATAGTCGTGTTCAGGCCTGGGCTCAGTTTTCAACGCTGGCGAATGACAAACCGCAGACGGTTGCGACGCGCAGCAAAAACCGTATTGCTGCTCATCTGAATCTTTACGATTCGAAAAAAGCAGGGGGTTTCAAGTGGTCCTTGATAACCTTTCGCTGGGAAAGTGGCAGCAGTGAGGGATCCTTCGAGGCAAGTGCAAACACAACTACAGGAAGCAGCTTGATGGATCATGTCTTCCCGAAATGCGACGCCGCGAGACGCTACTACACGAGAAATGCATTGTTGCAACATTACTGCAAGAACGATAATGAGTGCCTTAGAATCCAACGCCTGGCGGGAAGGCCACTTCCAATGGACAAATGCTACATTAATCTGGCAGTGGTGAACGCCTCAAAGAGTCAGAGTCACGAAGAAATATCTTTGCGGAAACTTTTTGGACCCGACAAGCAAACGGGTCGTAGGATGATGCATTCCAAGCGAGTGCTCATTGAAGGTCAGGCCGGAATTGGGAAGACGACGCTGTGCAAAAAGATTGTTCACGACTACCTCTACGAAGGCCAGTGGAATGATGATTTCGAATGGTTGCTCTGGGTTCCACTGCGAAATTTGAGGGGCAGGTCAAACAGTTCAACTTCGTACTGGTTGGAAGACCTGTGTCGCGATGAGTACTTCTCCCAACATGCTGATCGGGACGTCTTTGCCGAGACCCTGCGTAAAGAGGTCACCAGTGGACTCCGTGGCGGTCGTGTACTTTTCATCCTGGATGGTCTGGATGAAATTTCGCGGGACTGGGCCCCCGACACGTTAATGGATCGCTTCCTCCAGAACCTCTTACAGCAACCACAAGTGATCATCACTTCTCGACCTTACAACACAAGCCGGCTTGATAGAAGAACCCTAGATCTGGAATTGAAAACAATTGGGTTTAGTTCAGACCAGATAGTCTCCTATGTGCGCGCACCGGAAATTTCGCCGGACGAAAAGACTTCCAGCAAAATCTGTTCTTTTATCAGAGAGCATCCTAGGCTTCGCAATTTCGCGCAGATACCCATTCTACTTGATGTCTTGTGCTACGTTTGGAATGAGTCGCTCGGCAATAAGATAGACTCGCCTAGGACCATGACAGAGTTATACGGGTCAATGACGGTGAAACTGCTGAAGAAAGACATGTGCCGTTTGAGGAAGCAATATGGTCAGAAGGAACTAACAGAGGAGGATGTAGAAGATCTTTCCAATTCAGAAGTCGAAGACTTCATGCAAGCAGAAATGAATATGTTGGAAGCCCTGGCTTTCCACGGATTTCTAAACGAGACCTTTGAATTTGACGTTCACTTCCGGAGCCGAGTTTGCGAGTGCCTCAGAAAGCAGGGATTCCTTGTTCCTCGGTTGTACGACACTACACTCAAGGGACTTTCTTTTCTTCGCACATCAGATACGTCGCTGGAAAATAACAAGCAATCGTTCCATTTCTTGCATCGGACTGTCCAGGAGTACTTTGCCGCTCGTTATTTTGCCAGATGTTGGCTTCGATCGGTCGATCTGCCCTACATCATAATTGGACAAAAGGGAAAGGACGGTATCACACATGCCTCGCCTCTGAAGCTCTTACAAGATGAGAAGTACAACATTGGCTATGATATTATTTGGCGGTTTGTCGGAGGTCTTCTTCATAGTGGTTGGAAACAGGCGACTACCAGCATAGAACCACTGATTGAGTATTTTCGGGCTTTAGAAGCAGAGCCTCGGGATTTGCTTGGACCGGCCCATCTGCATGTCATGATGCGCTGCTTGAGCGAAATTCAACTATCAGATGATGAGCCACCGGGTTTTGGTATCTATCGACAAAGAATCGAGGATGGCCTGATGCGGTGGAGTCCGATCAAGGATTTCTTTGTCCATCACAGCTACTACTCACCGTTGACGTTCGATTTCGTGAATCAAGCAGAGTTTCCCGAGCACCTCCTATACTCCCTACTACGAGATGGACCGATAAGATTCAAGGAGTCAGTGATGGGTGTATTCCGTCAGAGACAGTACGTCTCTCCGCCGTTTTTGAACTTGATTTCTTCCTGGGTAGATGAGTACTCCGATGATGGCAGTGCTTTGAAAAAATTATCCCTGCAGGTTCTATTCAGCAACGCTGAACATCTGCCGGAAAAGGCCCTTTCCACGCTCGTGAACCAAATCAGCGAAGACGATGTATGGGTCAAAATCCCACAGTTGCGTGACCCTAGTTTCCAGAGTAATTTGCCTCCCAGAGCCTTACAAGCCATGCTTTCGCGACTTGGAGATGGAAATACCGAGACCAGAGAGCAAGCAGTAACGATATTGACCAAACAGCCAACACTAGGGCCAATAGTGCTCAAGAGCCTGGCTGAACGTTTGAATGACGACGTGCCAATAGTGAGATTGGCAGCTGTTATGGGCTTACGTCGCCAACCAAAATTGGCACAGGATATCCTCAATTCCCTTTTAAGGATGCTTAGTGACAAGGATTACGATGTGCGTCATACAGCAGCACAGGCACTGGGCAATCAGATATCACTGCCACTGGAGGTTCTTTATTCCATGTTTGACCTTTTGAAGCTGGGAGACAACGACACGAAAATGGCGGTCACGTTTGCCGCGAGCCTACAGCGACAACTGCCGACTCCGTTTCTAGACGCTCTAGTTCAACAATTGGGAACTGACAACGAGCCGATGCGAAGGTTCACGGCGTTCGCGTTAGCATCTATTTCGTCCCTTCCACCGGAGATAGCGGATTCCTTGGCCAAGAAACTGAACGATGAGAAAATCTCGTCAAGGCAAGGTGCAGTGAGAGCATTGGGTTTGCGAAAGTCGTTATCGGCGAGGGATATTGATATTCTAGCTTTGCGTCTCCGGGACGAAAGCGCGGACGTCAGAAAAGAAGTAGCAGGGGTTCTAGCCCGCCATCGGGTTTTAGCACCACATGTCATCGACTCTATAGCGGAAAGGCTTCTCGATGAGGACACCACCGTCAGGCAAATAGCAGCGGCGGCTTTGGGCTCGCAACTAAGTTTGCCTGAAGAAAAGGTGGACTACATGCTGCAGTGCTTGCAGTACGAAACTAACTATTTTGTCAAGATTTCCATAATCCGAGCACTCCACCGGCCCTTGTCGCCAGAAAAGCTCAAACTTTTGTTTGAATTTTTACTTGGCGATAACCGTGAAAACGGTCTCGCACAAGAAAGCATAGAGTATCTTGCAAAAGCTCAACCTTTCCTTCCGACTGAGATTTTATATAGGCTTGCAGATAAGCTGGATGATGACGAGAAGGACGGCTCGGTGCTTAAAGTGCTGTATCTACGGGCCTTGGGATCCCGATCAGACTTGCCACCAGACATACTAGTCCGAATAGCCAAGGTCTTGAAACATGATGGCTTGAGTCAAGAAGCAGCAGAGATTTTACACCGTCAATCAATCGTGCCACGCGAGACTATTCCGTACCTGGCCGGGGCCGTACGGACATACCCAGTCGCATACGTCTTAGCTACAAATATCTTGAGCCGCCAGGCTGTAATACCGGAACATATCATTCGCGCGATGTGTTTCAATATGAGATTCGGCGACGGTATAGTTTCTACAATCCGCGCATTGAAAAGCCACAAGAGCTTTTACGTTGTCCTGCTCCAGATGGACCTCAATTTCAATTTTCTTTCATATCAGTGCTTTCTGACCTTTAGCTCCGATGAGCGATGGGCTTTTTATTACCGAAATGGCAGCTTCCTGCTTGAACTTCCCGAGGGCCGAAAAGAGATCCGCCTGAATTCTTACCAAACAGTGAAATTTTTGGTTTTGCTGCGGTCATTTAGCATCGTACAATCTCACTTGTCGGCGATACTTGTTGTGTTGGTTTGGATGACGGGTCATCAGTGGTGTCTATTGTTTGGTCTCGTTAGTATTGCTACGACGATGCTTGTTGTACTTTTGCTTTGGTTATTGTAAATGCTCTTTTAACTTATGATTCTATACTATATTGAGGTGTCTTCAATAAATGGACTAACACATAGGAACGTTAGATGATCTGATAATGATAAGATAAAATTCAAAAAAATCAGATTTGATAAGAGAACATGATTGGTCAAACCAAAAGACGCGACTCTTCCCCTCATTACTTACTCATTACTGTCATTGTGAAAATCTTCACACTCTCACAAACAGAAAAGAAAAGGCTCTACGGAGTAGCATCCCTTTTATACGGGAGGGACGATTCGCTGCGGTCGATACTAGACCTCACTTCTCGAATCGAAACATGTTAATCGACAGCACCCAATGGGGCCAGCAATGGCGATCATCCAACTTTTTCATCCTGGCTAGTATGGCCATGGCTCTCTTTACGGGTACGTCTGAGTTCATGATAGCATTTACCCACGGAATTAACAAAAAAGGAAAATAGATGAGGTCCTTTTCGCATTTATGGTCCCCTTACTCCCGTATGTCTTCGAACAGCGCATGGGACTGGACAAGTTGGTGGTGCAACGAATCATTGTCTTCTTCCTCGCGGAGGGCGCATTGGTATCTGTCGTGTCTAGTCCCTTTGTGGGGCATATTTCCGACAGGACCAATTCGAAGAAGAGACTTTTATTGTATTCTTTGGGATTGGTATCGGTTAGTTCGGGGTTTGTTGCTGTTACGACTTCTGGTGTGTATGACCATATATATATATCATATGTGCATGTGTATGTGCAAGGTTCGCAGCTGATTTTCGCAATTCTATATTCAGTGGTTTGGTTATTCGTTGGCCGATTTTTTCAGGCTCTGGGCAGTAATGCCTTGTGGATCGTAGGCATTTCTACGCTGGCCGACAATATCGGGTCAGACCATATGGGTAAAATCTCGGGGATGGTTTCTACAGTTGCGGCGGCGGGGACGTCTGGAGGGCCGGTTATCTCTGGGATTTTGTTTGAAGTTGGTGGTTATTGGGCTTCGTGGGGTGGAGTTTTTGCGTTGATTATGGTTGATATTGTGATGCGGGTTCTTATGATTGAAAAGAGGTCGAAGGGGAGGGAGGAAAGATGTGAGGGTGGTTTTTTTCTTTTCTCTTCTCTTTTTCTTCTCTTTTGCTCTGCTAACGCCAACACGCAACAGCTCAACCGGTCGACACAGATCGTGAACAATCTCCGCTTCTTGCAGAGGACGACGATGATCTTTCTAGACGACGGCGAAAAGCACCAGTAGTGCAAGAGAAAACCGGCTGGCGCTTTTACACCCGCGCATTTCAACATCCCGGATTCTTCGCGGGCGTAACAAGCTATCTCACCTTCTCCATCCTAATCGCCAGTTTCAGCACTACACTCCCCCTTCACGTCCAGGATGTCTTCAACTGGGGTACGTTTCCTGTAGGGCTGTTATTTGCATGTCTGGAAGGTCCCGGGATGGTTCTGAGTCCGGTATTTGGCTGGATTAAAGACCGAGTCGGCTCACGGATCCCCACCACGGTGGGATTTATGTCCGTGGTGCCGTTTTTGTGGTTCCTTGGTGTTCCCGGGGACGAGCGATTCGAGTGGGCGAATATCGGGGATAGAGGGAAGAGCATTTACGCGGTTTGTACGGCTATGATTGGGTGTCTGTTGTGTCTGCTAAATGGCGTGGGACCTATGGAAGTCACTTGTATGTTTGGGTATCTGGAGTCTTGCTCAGATTGTATGCACAAAACGCTCACGATGCATTCAATTCCTATTTCAGTGGCAATCGACGACATCGAATCCGAGAATCCCGGCATCTTCGGACCAAATGGGGGATACTCGCGCGCCCTGGCCATGTCCAGCATGAGTTGGACATCGGGTTTACTGATCGGTCCTATCGTGTCTGGCTTTCTGGTCGAAAGTATCGGATATTATGCAATGAATTGTGTACTTGGTATGAGTCTCGTCTTGATGCTCTTAATTTGGCCTGTGTCTCTTGCTAACAAGAACATAACACTGGTTACCACTATATTACTTAGCGAGCCTGTGCCTCTTAGCTGCTGTCAACGCCGCGTTCAATCTCAGTTCCCAGCCCAAAAGCAGAGCGAAGGAGAGAGAACGAACCGGAAGATGAAGATGAAGTGGCATGGATTCCCGATATGGGTTCTTCCTCCGAGGACGGCTCTTGATGAACGTTCCGGAACACGGAGTACGCCGTAATACTTGCTTGCTTGCTGCCAGTGAAAAGAAAAAAAGAAGAAAGAGAATCTCCGTTCTCCTGCATAGTATACCGATGTAGACGGATGATGCTCTGTACGACTCCCTACGGCATACATACTCTACAGAGTATCCTCGCGGTCTTCCGTACTACAATGCACGATTGCTACCGGACTTGCTACTTTCTAGGGCATGGTTCCAGGGAGTAGTCGGAGTACTCAGTCTCCATAAAGATATTATCTGATCTTTAATAACAGCTCACGCCATTCTCATGTAACATATCTTATTTCTAGATTTTTACTAATATGAACCGGCTCAAATCGGCTCAAAAAGATAATTGATTAGTAGTTGCTCCGTAGATATTGGGAGAAAAAAACTCAAAAGGCAGGAGGATGATCACTAGTATGGTACAGAAATTTTATTCTGGGAGTATCATACTCCGTAAATTAGTCAAGTTAGATGCTCGAGCTTACGCAACAGCAGAAGGATTTTCGGGCACCGTGCTGATACCCGCCTTTCCTAGGCACAGAAGGACGAAGGATGCAAGCCTACGGAGTACGTCCATGGCACTAACCAACTAACTGGAATATCAATGGATAATACCCACTGCACCGTACACTAATCATGTACGGTGTGTGAAGCTGATTCGAGAATGAAGATTTTGAACTCAAAAAAATGAAAACTTCAAGTAAGCAAGATCCAATTCTATAATCTAGCAGTTTAGTTTAGTTCAAAAAATGACAACCTCATTAATTGGAACCAGACAATCAGAAAACAGCGTAATATAACCCAATAGCAATTTTAACGACGAGCCAGAAACAGCGACGCGGACAACCGGAATCAAGAAATGACAAAAAAACAAAAGACGCCTGAGAACTACGTAAGAGTACATAAAAATCATTCTAGAAAAACCCTTCGTTCGAGAGTACGGTACAGTACAGTGTAGCCAACATTCCCATCTCAAAAAAAGAAAAAAAAAAAAATTTAATCATTTAAGCACCCTGACCGAAGTGCTTGAAAGGGAATGCCCCAGTCGGGGTCGCACTGGGATCGAGGAGAGCGGAAGTAAGCGACTGGAGGCTGGGCGGAGTCGTAGTGATGCTGGGAATACCAGGGAATCCGGCTTCACGCTTGTCGAGGCCGGGAGAGCTGCTAGACGCAGCAGCAGAGCTTGACGGAGTAGCAGAGCTGGACGGGGTAGCCGAGCTGCTAGCCGGAGTAGACGAGTGTTGCTCACGCTTGGCGAAGCCGGAGGAAGAAGCAGCAGCAGAGCTGGACGGAGTAGCAGAGCTGGACGGGGTAGCCGAGCTGCTAGCCGGAGTAGACGACTGTTGCTCACGCTTGGCAAACGCGGCACTGCTGGACGGGGAGGGAGTAGGGGAGGGACTGGCCGAACTTGAGTGGTTGCTGCTTGCGGCATTCACTGGGAGTTTCAATTCATTCCGCCTCAAGGACCTGGCGGCGGGAGCAGTAAGGTTGGCTGCTGTAGAGTTACCAGCGCCAGTAGAGTTGACCGAAGGAAACCCAGTAGGAGCAGCCGCCCTTCGCATGTCGACGTGGGGCATGGCCAAGGCACCGCCTAGGAGGCCGAAAACAGTGAAGCTAGAGAAATGCATTTTTTAGAAGAAAAAATACGTTATGTGTTTGTTGTGTGTTTTATTGGTTTTTTGTTGGGGGAAGAAAAAGAAGAAAGGGAGAAAAAAAAATTTTTCGAATGAACGAGCCTGCCAGAGGCTTTAAATAAAGGACGAAAAAATAAAAATAAAAAATAAATAAATCAAGAACTAAAGAAAAATGCAAAATTGAATCATAGTATGGATAAAAACAGAAGGCAAGAGACAATGGCTGGGGCTGAGGGCTGGGAATATGACTCTTTATGTACAAGAATAGCACTTGCACGGGAGGCTGGGGTCCTTTTGGAGGGGGAGGAGCAGTAGAGGGAAGAGGACCTTTCTCAAGACGCCACGCAAGTTGATGCCACGCCAGGAAAGACCAACGAAAATCCTGGGAGCATATCAGGGCAAGGATCGTTCGAATGGGGCGAGTTGGGATCCACGATTGGGAGTCCATGGCGACATATAACACGGTGAAACACAATGTGGGTTTGCGCCGGCGCTTATCACTGGAGTTTGGAACTCCAACAGTCACCTCACAGAACGTCGATCTCGAGCAATTTTTGTTTATGCAACAGGATCCGTGAGTCTGGACTCCGGCGGGAGCCGTGTACCTATCGGTCAACCTAATAATGTTTTTTCAAACCGCCGTTGTGTCGCGTTGCGTTAGGACGAAATCGGCCGTCCAGGATAACGCAAAAAAGGAGTTAAGAGCGCGAGCCGAACGCGGGTTATTCCTTCAGGGACATAATCCGTGTCGACCATGCATCCGAACTTCGTATTGGCCCCTTCTTTTTTTTTTTTTTTTTTTTTCTTGCGTGCTATGTTGTGAGATAGTATTTGTGTTTGCCTAGAAATTCCGTGAGTTGTACTCCCTCAGCCATCTTCTATTTTTAATCCTTCAAATCCAGCCTCCCAATCAACCAACACCGCAACCATAGCAATAACAATACAGGTACGTACGTACTCCGTGTTATTATTTGCTGTCTGTTATGTTGTTTCTATTCCGGTTCCTAGTACTCCGTAGTCCCTACTGAAACCAATCCAAGTTAGCGAATTGAAACACCGTACGTATCTAGGAGCCAGCCAGTTAACTACAGAGTAGCAGACCGACAAGGACAGACCATAGTAAAAAAGACCAGCATAATCATCCATGATAATATCGAACAAGACTTGCAACTTGCGAATCTGCGTCCATGAAATCTCCGGCTCTGGTGGTGGTGGTGGTACTCCGTAATCTTCAATTCATCATCATCGATCTCGACTTCTCCTGTTTCTTCCTGATCATCCGAGTCTTTTTCTAAATGGAGTTACCAAGTGCGACGACGATCGATTCTGATTTGCATTCCAATCCATGACAAGACTTGGGCCTGCCTGAGAAAGGCTGTTTTTCTGTACTCTGTATCTCCATACGGAGACTGGTTTTTGTCGGAGGAGTACCATGGAAACTCGTTTCGTCTTGGAATGACAGGACGATAACTATACAGATAATTGTCTTGGATTGACAAGCTTGTTTATTAGTTATAATTTTATCATTCGCGTCCCTCCTGCAAACGGACACTGGGATCTGAATCGACACGATGCCTTCCTTGATGGTTGGTTACGTGGAAGTTGGACACCAAGCCAAGGGACTTCTTCTCTTGCGACCGGTGTTTTCAGGCATTTTCAGGCATCAATTTGACTCATGTGACTCTTGAGTACGTAATTCTACTACTGTTTTAGTGGATATTTGGGACCCAATTAGAATGCTATTTGTCTATATAATCCCCACTTATTCTTGACTGGTGGATTCGTTTTAAACAGCGGTCTGGGCTCGAAGTATGATATCTTCCATCTCTTCACTACCACTGCTACTCCCGTATTATGTACAGATTATACAATATACTGGCTCATTTCAATCAATGCTCAACTGCGTCACTGTGACAGTATACCTACGTGAAGGCATACCACTTTTGTCTGGACCCTCAGGATTAACAAGCCAATCCCAAAGGGTGCGAGAGACCCTTCAATCATGAATCGGACTACGGGGATTTATCTGATCGGCCCCATCGTCTAGACAACACGGGAGTACAAGTATATAATAAGCTTCCATTTCAGGAAAATGGATGAATATCCATGATACTACTAATTGCCTGCGTGAAACTTGAGTAGATAGTACTCTGTAATGCTGATTCCATTGCCAAGACACTGTTCTTTTTTTAGCTCAGTAGTAGATACTCAGTTGTACTGAGTAGTTGTCTCGGGGAATATCTTGTAGAAGAAACTCATTCTCAGATGATCAGACTCGTGCTGCGTTGGCACTGAGGGAGACGTATATAGCCTCCGTACGTGTCTCTATTTTAAGAAACATTACCGGGTTAGGTCTTGATAGTGGTGCCATGCGTATCGTCTTCCCTCACAGATCGGCTACCCCTGCGGTGGTACTTTTTTTTTTTGTATGCTTTTGGCCATGTAGATTAGAATTTTTCCGGACAGATGACACTGACAGACATGTCCGCCGTAAGTCGGATAATCTTATTGTGCGCTTGAGAATTCTTTCTCGCGATCTTCCTCGAGTCTCACCAGCTAACCGAGGACAGCTTCAATCCCTCACTGACCCATTTCCAAATCGCAGGTTTCCCTTGATCAGACGAGGATGGCTAGATGCAAAGTGATGACTACCTCCGTTGCCCTATTACCGATATCAGCTGGCTCAGAGTCTGCCTTGTATTGCGAAGGTGCAGGACCGTGAAATATTCCTTAAAACTTGGTTAGTATCCATTCATTACTATTGTGAAGCCGGTTGTTCTTGATCGACCACACTCTTGCTTTGGCAGCGGGGACAAGCAGTGGATGACCATAGATATTGCTTACTAGGTAATATCCTCCCATCGTCGCTTCGCAACATCTAGTTCATCTCCTGCTCATCAATAAATAATCACAACTACTATTCGGCCCCAGCCACCCCCCAACCACCCAACTTCGGTGGCCGTAGCCTGTTCGATCTCTGCTGCCTACCGCCTCTTCTGCCTCGTAATCTACGCCAACCATTAGCACCTACTAGCAACTGCTAGTATCCAGGGGGAACTACTTACCGCCAAGTGCACCTTTGACCAGATTGATTGCCGTCCGCACGACCACAAGCTCCGTGGGCAATGAGAAAAAATAGGAATTGTAAAACTGCTCGAAGATAGTAGATATATTGGCGGCGGCATCAATAACAAATGGGTTTCGATCAGTATGAAAAAGGTATGTCGGCGTCTGAGACTTCGTCCTCAGACAGCAGCAGCAGCCCGTCGAGAACCGAGAAATCCTCTTCGACAGCGATGGTATCGAGATTTTTGGTGGGCACTGGGCCCCATACCTCATTCTTCAGTCTCTCAACGTCGTGGGTACCTGAAGCCTGAAGCCTGCAACAGTGTGACCTTCTAGGTGAAGGTAAATGGCAAGGGAAATGTCTGCGACGGACACGAATTCCAATTTCTCCGTAGAAAAACCTTGACCTTGCGTACTCATGTCGAACAGGAATCATGTTGTTGAACGAGTCAAACATCCCTGATGAAGAAGAGATAGTTCAACGCGTATGGGAAGGACTCGACCCGACTTCAATGAACTGATCCTTTGAGAGAGTAAATGTTCATCCTTGACGAACACCAATTCCTCTCTCAACTGTAATACACTCATTAGACCTCCTAACACGAGCCCAATTTTCGGGTGTAAAGTGTTTAGAAGCTTCCTCAGTTAACTAAGGTCGCCAGCTGCTGCATCACCACTCCCACGACTTCTTCCAAATAGTTGCTTCCCTACTTTAAGAACCCTTTGAAATGCTTCCTCACGGCTTCAATCGAATGCATAGTTCTCAGAACAGATCCGTACTAGATATTTTCCTTATCGGCATTCCTAACGGCGGACTGGATATCGGCCACCAGATCGAAGTGTTTGATACGCGTATCTCGTCGTTCTTGCTTCTTTTCAATTGTATATCGAATCGTAGAGAGAGAGTTCCAAGAAAAACGTTGATGAAGACGTTTATATCCAGTAAACAGCAGAATGAAGCTCACATATGCGTTTCCGGAAAGCTGGATGAGCTCTGAGAGTTAGAGGTATGGTAAATTAGGCGAGGTAAAAGGGGTGTCAAAAATCTTGCGATGTCACTGTACACAACGGTAAGTACCTAGTAGAATTTGTCGCGAAGTGTTGCCAGTAGGGCTTAAATTCTGCCCTCATCCTTCTGGAAACTCACACAGAACACTCCGACAATTGTGGGGATCCTAGTATCGACTCGTAAAGAATATATATATATATATAGAAATTCCAGAGATACGGAAAGAAATAAACATAATGCGCAGTATAACACGTAAACGAGACGGACACACGAGTTATAAATACATATATATGCCAGTATGCCGAGAACAGCATTAGAAAGGGTCAGGGAGAGAGACATATGTACAGACCAAACCACAACAGACAGCCCAGTGAAAGAAGAAGAGGGAAGATGTACTTGTAAATCCACTTCCATATCCGCATGCATAATCATTGTTTGCTGCATGGATGGACGCATATGCATAACGGATAGCAACATGATGTATCTCAGTCTTCCTGGACGAATTCAACCAAAGAAAAGAAAAATACCCTGTAAGACAAAGGAGAACAGACACTCTACAGTGGAAGTCTAATTGTTATTAGCATTTAGGACCATATATGTAGCCACACAACTGCAAGGGATAGAAGATCGTTGACCTTCCTCTCTTAATTGCTGCATCGCTTAGTGCACTAAGACAAGAGCAGGGACAACATACAGATCAAAACCAACAGATCCGAGGAGAATAGACGTCTACCAGTTGAATTCGACTATGCCGGCGTGTGGCTATGTCACTTCGCCACAGGCCATCCATCAACATAATTGAGTTTGTTCCAGCCGAGGGTCGTATCCTAAACAAAAAAAAAAAAAAAAAAAAAAAAAAAAAAAAAAGGGGGAGGAAAAAAAAACTCCAGTCCCCCCCCCTTCCAAACTTCTT
>JBCJKO011496110.1:0-12619 GCA_039877535.1 Touit batavicus
AGAGATCTAGGCTATTCTCAGCATAGAATAGCAGAGATCTTAAATATTACTAGGGACCAAGTTCAATATGCTATCTACAATCCTTTCACACCAAGGAAACCACCAGGCCGCCCAAGTCAATTATCTCCTGAAAAAGTTGATGAGATAATTGATTTTGTCTCATATTCAAAATATAATAGGCAACTTTCTTATTCTAGACTTGTTAAAGCTCTAGATTTAGAGGTTTCTGCTCATTGCCTACAAGTGGCTTTAAGAAAGAGGGGATATAGGCGCTATCCTGCTTTTAAAAAGCCACCTCTTTCTGAGAGAACCAGAGAGCTTAGGCTAGCATGGGCTCAAGAGCATATTCATTGGTCATTAGATCAATGGAATAAGATCCTTTGGACTGATGAGACCTGGGTAAATGATCAAAATCATAAAAAGGTAAGTATGCTTTATTCTCTATACTCTATTCTCTATTCTCTATACTTTATTCTTTATGCTCTATACTAATATATTTATCTATTTCTGCAGGTCTATGTTACCCGCAAAGCTGGTGAAGAGCTTGAACCTACATGCCTAGTTGAACGCCGGCAAAGAGGAAAAGGATGGATGTTTTGGGGCTCCATTCATGAAGGCAAGAAGGGTCCTTGCTTATTTTGGGAGAAGGATTGGGGCTCTATAAATAAGGATTCTTATTGTGAAAGGATTGTACCTCTTATTCATGGTTGGATAAGACTTAATCCTGAATTAATCCTTATGCAAGATGGAGCTCCAGGCCATTCTGCTCAAGGTATCAAGCGAGAGTTGGAAGAAAGAGGAATTATAGTAATGGAATGGCCTCCATTTTCCCCAGATCTTAATCCAATTGAGAATATATGGGATAAAATGAAGGACTGGCTTCAAGATCACTATATTCTACACTCACTATCTTATGATGGGCTTCGTGAAGCTGTACAGGCAGCTTGGAACCAGATTTCTGAAGAAATTATTCAGGATCTTATCTCCTCTATGCCAGCAAGATGCCAGGCAGTTATAGATGCTAATGGTGGCCATACTAAATACTAATAAATATCACTTATTCCCTTAGATAAGTTGGTCCTCATAGAATTAAAGCCATTTAAAAATCAACTCCCTAGGATTATCTAATAATGGCAGAATATAGACTTCAGCCTAAAAGTTTAGTGGTGTTTAGCCTCTAAAATAGTTGCGGACTCTTTCAGAGGTATCGTGTAGTTAGTTAACTGGAACATACTGACTGATTAATAATCCACACCTTTGCTTTTGTCGGAACTCATCTGGAGAGCTACTTGAATACAAGCTCGAAAGGGAACACAGTGCAGTATGAGTACAGTATCAATAATAACCATTTTATATATACCTTGTCTATTCCACATGCATTGTATCATATACTGCTGGTGACTTCCGGTTGGTGATAGAATAGTAACTCAGAGCAGTCCGTATCTCAAACAACTCACATCACAAAAAGCAAATTCACATCTGCAATGGTATATCAGTCAACGTGCCACGCCATGCATCTCAGGGAAAAGAAAAAGAAAGAAAAGAAAGACGGAAATCTTACCCAGTGGATGACTGCTGCTTAACTGCGGCTTCTGTGGATACTTCCCCTCCAGTTCGGCTCGGATATTATTCAACAATTGTAGATAGCTTTGTTGTCGTCGTTTTCGCAATGACTTGATGAATGACCAGCTCAATGCTCCTCTTGCTTCGCCTTCTTGAAACGTATCCGCTCTGTGAAAAAGGGTGCTTCAGCCAACTTTTGGAAGCCTGAAAAAAAAAAAAAAAAAAAAAAAAAAAAAAAAAAAAAAAACTAACGATGCCTGCGTATCCTTAGACCCCGAAAACATAACCACATCCGCCGGTGACGTCTTGGTCCGCACCGTCTTCTCCCGCGCGGAATTGCCTATCGTAACTTTCTTGAACAGTCCCATCGCTGTCGACGCGATCCCCGTAATATCTCCTTTTTCATAAGAAACCAGTGCGCTGAAAAGTCCCTGTGCGGCGTCTTTGGCCAGATTCGGTTCCTTTAGGATTCCCTGTGCGTAAAACCATATGAGAAAAGGTCGTTACACACACACACACACAGAGAGAGAGAGAGAGATAATAACATACCTGAGTGGAGTATACATATGGAAGATCCAAAGCAGTTCCAGAATGACACGAGTCGAAAATGGCCGTCAATCGAACCCCTGCTAACAATGGTCTGACCCTGTGGGAATCAAAAAATAGATGCCATCAGTACCATCGCATCAAAGGAGAAATTCTCACCATTCCCTATGGAAAGAAAAAAAAAAAAAAAAAAAAAAAAAAAAACTTGACGCACATTATATCATTCATTTCATCATCGACAATGTGACCGGTATTTCGGTAATCCACCGGGTAGATAACATCGTCCATGCCTAACAGATTCCGACGAACTAGTCAATAATTGCGATTGGCGTATACCTCAGAGAGACAAGACAAGTAAACTCACCATCGTCTTCGTCACCGTCAAGATCCGGTGTTCGACCACCGTGTCCTGAAAGGAACATAATAATTAGTCACGCCAATCACACACACACACACACACAAAAAAAAAAAAAAAAAAAAAAAAAAAAAAAAAAAAAAAAAAAAAAAAAAAAAAAGTAATATACTACATACCAGAGAAATGCATAAACAACGAATCATTAGGCTGCGCACCCTTAACTAACCAATGCATGGCCCTCAACATATTCGCCTTGGTAGGAATACTCATCGGGTTCTGTTGATCATCCGTAAGAATAACCATATCCTCCCTCTGATATCCATATTCCTTGTTAAGGAAGATGGACATCTCTTTGACATCATTGATGCACCCTTTGAGTTGATTTGGCTGGCCGAAATAATTAATGCCGATGAGAAGCGCCTTGCGACGGCCGGTACAGGCGGAGTATTTGAATCGGTAGTTGGAAGGGGCTCCGCGGCCGAAACTTTGCGATTCTTGCGGTGGGAGTGGGGGTGGAGGGAGGTTTGGCGAAGAACTCCATGAACCTGTCCGAATGGTTAATATGGTGGTGCGGGAAGTAAAAGAAACAGGGAATATCTATCAGCAAAACTTAGATCGGGGTGGACTTGTACTTACTGCGATGCGGACGAGGTGGTTTTGGGGGTGGAGGCTGCAAGGACTGATGATGATGATGCGTAGAGACCGGCGATGAGCCGTGGTATCGGTGGTGTCCCTGAGGAGGAGAAGGGCGAGGACGAGGGGGAGGAACAGGAGGAGGAGAAGAGTACTGAGGGGAGTAGTGATTGTACTGAGGAGGAGAATGACGAGGTGGAGGAGCCGGAGGAGAAGGAGAAGAATAGTATTGAGGAGGTTGAGGATATTGAAAATACTGCGATTGAGGATATGGGGGGTATTGTGCTGGGGGAGGATACCCTTGCGGCGGGGACTGCGGGGATCTAGAAGGAATAAAAAGAAACTCTTGTGTGAGAAAAAAAAAAAAAAAAAAAAAAAAAAAAAAAAACAAAGTCTCGCAAAGCAGCATAACAAACACGTAGAACCCTACTGGTATGGTTGCGGCGGCAGCGGATGAGGAGGAGGCTGAGAATAATTCCATTGCGGGGGAGCATAATAATAGCCTTCTCCCGGAGGAGGAGGGCCTGACGGTTGTAAGAAGTTGAACATGTCGCCGAGTGCGATGAAGAATTCGCGATGCACTGTCGACGGGTATGATCGATGACACTGAAGCAGTAGGAAAAAGGCGACTTCAAAGGAAGTTCTCCGTATATATATTTCTTTTTCTTATACCCGACGACCGTCGATCAAAACACGCACCGCACCGGCATTTCTCTTTCCCTTTCCCAAGCAATTGACCATTTGAACCTTCTTGACCGACTCTGTGGATTTACCAACCGCGGCACAAGGCTGGGATCTGACCAGTGAGGCTTCGGGTTCAGTCTGAATGGGACTCGGCAATGACCGAGAAAACCGGTCTGGTTCACCACTCTCCGCAGACTTATATTAGCCAGTGGCGATAAACGATCCTTGCTCGTTTAATATTCGTAACAGTCCCTGGATGTTTTTTTTTTTTTTTTTTTTTTTTCCTTACCGCCATCCACGATGATTCACGGTATGATGCAGATTGGGTTTCGTAGTACGGAGTATTCCGTGTTATTCTTGTTGTTCTCAGGTTCGTGCCCCTCTTTCTGCCTCAAAAGCCAGGCATCTAATTATCCGTTACAGATCACCTGACTTTTCAGGGTCCACTCGGTCATACGGAGTAGTCATCCCCGGATTCTTATTACGTAATACATTTCATTCGGGAAGTCTTCGGGAATATTTCCAGAACGATCTTAGTGCATTTATTTCCATTTTATGTAGATAGGGCTGAAATCGTTAGAACCAGTCAAACACTACAATTAATTTCTGATTCCTTTTGACCGCGAGGTTGTGAGGGAGGTTCGTCATTGTCCTTACCTGGCTAAGTAGCGAAGGAAGAACCATATCCAACCATCTTATGCACCTCGACAAGAGTTCAGACTTGTTCACTTTGAATTCATTTCCGTAATAGTCAGTCAGACTAGTAGTAAATCAACACTCCGTAGTACTACGTAGTACAGTAATATGATATTTCCCAGAAACCGCCTGACTTTTCCATCAATGAGTTGGCCAGTGGCAGTGCTATAGGGTGATATTTAGTGGTTTGACTGGCCAAGCGGTAGAAGGCCATAGAGCCTAACGACGACGACAGGGATTTCTTGTTCTCCGGCAACGACTTCTTTCGGCTCCCTGCACATACATGGTTGATCCCCGAGTGCTGCGCTTCATCCTACCAGTCTATAAAATTTCCTCACACTACTAGCAGATACTCATTCTACTCTGCTAGTAATAAATTTGTCCGGGGTTGCATGGAATACTGCTACTACTTCATTCCATTCTCCTGCTATCATAAAAAAAAAAAAAAAAAAAAAAAAAAAAAAAAAAAAAACCCTGACACGGACTTCCGCGAAGGGAGGAAGGACACTACTAAAATGCAATAATCTACCCACCCGACCAGAATGTGTTGTATGACGACACTCACTGTATGCACATAGAACTCCGTAGTATTTTGGTAAAAGAGAATAATCAATCAATCAGGAACTTCGCGAAAGTGGTATGAATAAATCAACAGAACTTGCCAGAACGGAGAAACCAAGCCAAACCAAGCGAAGCAACCAGGAAACCCTAAGCCAAAAAGCAATCAATGATAATGCCCATCCATTCATCCATCCATCCGACCAAAACCGAAGTAAGAACATTGAAGTAACCAAACCCAAACCCAAATCTACCTACCTAGTAACTACTTACAAGAAGAAAGAAAAAGAAGCCGCTGGATAGAAAGACGAAACAGGACAACAAGATGAACAAGAAATAGAAAAAAAGACGAAACCAACATCAGAGAGAAGGGGAGAGAGAGACCCACGAAACGAGAAGAGAAAGAAAACCTCCTGAGCGTATTTTTTTTTTTTTTTTCCCATACCCATTCCTGTTCCGATTCCACCTTTTTTATTTTTTTCATTTTCACACCTTTCCAATGGATAGTGTGTATGCAAAACGGAATCCTCCATAAAAACAAACAACAAAACAAGCAAGCCGTAAAGTCAATACCCCAAAAAATACCCACAAAAGCCGTTGCATAAATACCCAATTACAACTGGAAAGAAAACAAAAGCAAAGAAGAATTTGTATGGACCGACAGTTGAATCGCTGTGTCTGTGTCGGGGCAGGCTGGATGCAGGTGCCCTTTTCGAATCAATGAGAATCATTCAAATACAGCGCCGGTCCTCGTTTAGGGTTGAAGGTTGAGGTCGAAATGTAGGGGTACAGCCGGAAACCAGAAAAAAGAAAAAAAGAAATTGCTCTCAGTCGGTGTTTATTTGTTTCCCAATCAGTTCCACTGAAAGTGAAATCGGAATTCCATTGGTAGACTGACACGTCCAATGCCCAAGGCCAACGTAAAATGGCTGGACCGAAAAGGGATTCAGAAGTGTAATCCATACACGGTCTGTTTCCGTGGTTTATCGGTACTACCCATGTCTGGCATCACAGGCTAGAAGAATAAACTTGAAACGAAAAAAAAAAAAAAATCAAGAGTCCATCCCAAAACGTGAAGAAAAGAAAATGAAGAAAAAGGTTCGCGGTTATATATAAGAAAGTATCGACTAGAGTCCCTGGTGATGAAGATGCCTTTTCGAAGGAAATGAAAAAAAGAGAACCGGTCCAGTGGATCAATCAAGCGGACAAAGACCAGACCTTGTAGGGATGTATGCATGGTTGTATATATATGGCTTTCATCCTTAGCTTGCAACGTGGCTAGCCTCGATATGGCGATAATTTAATCCAAGCGTAATCAGTTCCTGAAGACTGGCATTGACCTTTTCGTGCATAGAAGGATCCTGAGGGATAATGCGGCTGAGTTCATCAAGCAATCGGGCCCGGCAATTAAAATAGGTTCGCTCTGCATCCTGGAGTCTTTGTTCACGCTGACCAGAAGAGGAAATACTACTGATAGTAGCTGTAGTGGCAGGCTTCACGGGATTCCTTTGAGACTGGTTAGACCGGCTGCGTTTCACTACTTGGCTTCCAGTGATCGCTTTGTCATTATGGTTGTTATTATTAGTCTTCCGCTTGCGCCCGGAATTTCCCTTCTTCCTGCTGCTGGTTGAATTGGTTCTGGTGCTGGTAGTACTATTTTGGCCAACGACCCTGGGAGAATTCTCTGGAGAAATTGGCTGATCCGAGACGTAGTCATGGACTCTCCTCATATGGTCATAGAGGTTCCACCTACGAGGAAATCCGTATCCTGGAATTGATCTTTCGCAACCTTCAAAAAGGCAAAGGTGAGGATTGTCTCCGTGGCCATGAAGTCCGTGAGCTTCCCGCTCGTGACGGAATAAGCAGGCATTAGAAGAAAATTGGAGTTGTGCATCTGAGCAGGCGGGGACCTTGCACCGGTATGGTTTTAGGTGAGAATCCAGGTATTTACTTTGCAAAGAAAATTAAAGAATTAGCATCATCAATATTGGACATGGTATGCAAACATAGACGCACGCGCACACACAGAGGGAGCATCTTCACTTACTGGTAGGCACACTTCTGCGTAGTCGGAGGGTGAGCGCAAGGCTTGTTATTATTATCTTCAGCAGCAAACGGACAATAGTACTTTCCATCACCATGAGTTGGCATGGAATAGTAAGGATGTTCCCGAGGATTCCTAGTAAATTCAGCAACAGCAGCACCATCCTTGGATTCTCGCCGAGAGGACTCCTCTTGTTGTTGAGCCGGCAATGATTGGAAGCAGTCTCGGTCTTGTTCGGCCTTGAACTGCGCGACAGTTGCAGACAACGCCGGTCTTCTTGTTCTCTTCTTGGAAGGCCTGATGGTCCTATAATTACCACATCATAGTGGACTGTCAGCCGAGAAGAAGAAGAAAAAGATAAAAAAAAAAAATTAGGTAGGATGACTGTTTTGTCCATCGAACTAACCTGTTGGGATCATGCGCAGTAGAGGGCGGCGTAACCGGGAAAAGAGGATCTTCTAAGCCAACACTCTGATTACCAATCGGCATCGTGACATCCGAAAACAAAACATCATCATGGGCCGTCAGAGACGGATATCCTGTATTAGGACAAGAAGATGTGACACAGGTATCATTACTAGCTTCCGTCAAAGGAGGAGAAGCAGGAACGGAAGGGAAAAAACTAGAAGATATCTGGTCCAGGGTTGATGATGGACCTTGCAGAGAACTCCAAGCGTCATCGGCACCGACCAATTCACTGCTGGTGTCGTTACCGTCGGTTAGAGCAGAAGCATGTCCAATGGAACTCGAAAGGGCATCATCATGATGACAATCTTGAGGTCCGTCGTTTTGGGTATCAGTGGTATCATTGTCAAACACCAGGTCCTCAAGGGGCGAATAACCATGGAAATCCTGAGGAGCAGCAGCAGCAGCAGCAGCAGCTTGGGCAAAATCCAAGTCGTGATGAAGATGAGTAGTCACATGCGGAGCAGCAGAAGCAAACGGGGAAGCATTGCTATATAGTATATCATCCTGGCCGAAAGTAGATGATGGCAACAGTTGTTGGGACATGGGGAAAGCCATTTGAACTTCAGGGGACTGGGACTCCGGTTCAGAACATGTCATGGCACTCCTATCGAAAATTTCTGTATCATTCAAGTTCCAGTAGGGGTCCATACTACTGGAGGTTCCATGGCTTGTTGAACAGAGTGATAGGCTATCCTGATTAAAGAGCTCATCATCCTGGATTGGTCTGAATGCAACATCCGGGGCACTTCGTGCAAAGGAAGAAGAGTGGCCGGGTTGGGTAATTTGATCCATGGCTTGCAGTGAAAATCTGGACGATGATGGTCTCCTCTCGGGCTCAATATTCATCCTAGGATTCATGACAACAATTGTTCGAGAAAATTGGCAGTAACCCTGAGAAGAGAAGACAAAAACCAAAGTCAGCAAAACACACATTTCCAAGCATTTTCGAAAACAGCAGGGAAAAAAAAAAAAAAAAAAAAAAGGAAAAAGAGCTGTCAGTTGGATATATCCCGTGGTCCAGATACGCGCAAGACTAGGATCTCGGTCAGCCAGCGCGTGGAGAGATGAAGACAGACACCAGCGAGGAGAAACCGGGATTTGCGTCGTCGATAGACACAGCCTGGTAAACAGAGGAGGCATAAGGATCCGAACGATAGAAGTTGTTGTTGTCGAGTATATACGGGCCTGGGAGCATTCTCTCGAGTCGACGGTCAATTGTCTCTGGGAGACAGACGAGTTAACGGCCAACGGGAAACAGAAGACAGTCAACGCTATCGTCAAGTTATTAGTTCCAGAGCCAGCACAAATGCGCCGTTAGCCATCATGATCAAAGTTGATTCTCAAGATTGAACGATTGGTTCAGAGAAAAGCTTCATTCATAATGACAAACCCAGTGCATTTCATTCCAAATTGCGAATTAAGTACAGGAAGAAGTATCACTAGTCACCAGCGACGAATCCAGTCCAATGGCCGAAGCGTTCTCAAGGCATCCAGCGCACGCATAAGACAGCAGATACCTACGGGCGAATACACTCCGAGACGCGTATAAGGAGAGGGGAAAAAACAGAGAACCAGGTCGGGAAGTAGAAAAGAGAAATCCAAGCTAGTCATCAAGTTAAATATCCAGTCCATGGATGGGTTTCCTTAAGAGGCTTTCTTGAGAGTGTCCAACGGATCCGAAGGTAAACAAAGGCATTTATCCTTCCAGCGAGGCATTGTAAGAATGGCATCCATCGTGGTCTGAATAAATCGAATCCGGTCCAGCAGGATATCGGAAATATATATATATATATATGTATATATATATGAAAAACCATAACACCCAAAAGGTCCGACGGCATGTAAACAGCAAGTCCAGTCAGCTTTGATCCAAAGGATTGAGAAGCATATCAAGAAACATCAAGAACGGCAAACAGAAACATCCAGGTCTGGTTTTCCTTCCGGGTACGAGAGAACATCCCATCCATCGGCGAAACAAAGAAACGGTTGATTTGAGTGTGCAGCATTAACAACACTCAGAGAATCCAGAGAATCCAGAGTTATACAGCGGTTGCCATGGACAAGAGATATCAATCATTTCATCAGTTTCATCATCATTTTGGCAGATGCCAATAACCGGCAACAATAAGATCCTCAAAATCCTCCAGGTAGGTATGCGGATGTAAGCAGAGTTATACGTATCCAGGGAGGTCGGTCCTGTCCTCGGGAGCACAATTGTCCGATATAAAGAATATTGGGATCCAAGCTCTTGTAGAACAAAAACAAGCAATCAAAACAAAACAGCAAAACAAAAAACGCATAGGAGAGTAAATTTCAAGAAAAAAAGAGAAGTGCTTGGGGACTACCTGATGTTTTCTGCCGTAGCGGGATATATATGTGTTGTGTATATATATGAATAGGAAGACCTCGGGGCAAAGAGGAAGTAACGAAAAAAAAAAAAAAAAAAAAAAGGGCAGATCCTGTCCTGGGGTTTGGAATAACTTGTCCAGTGGATTGACTGTACAATTGTATGCAGCAGCAGCCAGGGCAGGGCAGGGCAAGTTCAGATATCCACGGAAGTGGAAAAAAAAAAAAAAAAAAAAAAAAAAAAAGACGGCCGAGAATAGCGGAACAACTATAAAACAGACTGTTAAGAAGATATTCCTGGGAGTTCGCTGCTTTTGGGTATCAAAACCAGTTTCCTTGTGGTATGTAAGTAGCAGATAGTAGAGAAGCGGTAAGTGAGTAATCGTAAGTGGTAATAGTGAGTAGAGAGCCGTTAAAGAGAAAGAGAAGAGAAAAAAGAAAAAAAGAAAAAGAAGAAGAGAAAAAAGAAACATCCAGCTATTTAGGACAAAAAGTAGGTGAGTCGGTCAAAAGGCCATTGCAACTTTTGCACTGATGCCGGCGTTGCGCCTTGCAGCGATTGACATGAATCGACAACGATGATTCGACCGCGACGAGAAAACAAATCACAACTGGATACGGTGGATGAAGATAATCCAATCCTTCATGTTCCTCCGACTGATTCTCATTGGTGCTGACTCGAGAAAACGGTGTGATGGCGGCCTGCCTCTCGTACGAGGAGGGGTTGGAGGACAACACATGATATACGAGGATGTTTCCGGCGCGATACGCGCAATAAGGAATTCGGATTTTGAATTTGCAATAAAAAAAAAAAAAAAAAAAAAAGACTTCGATTGATTATTGTTATCATTTCGTTTCTATTCTTGCCGTTATTATTGCTCCGTTCTTCGTGCTCGTTGTCTGATTCGCACAATGCCCGAATGAGCAGACCCATGTTGGGCACCAATGCATCACAGTCGACTCCATAGAGTCTACAGAATACTACTTCCTCCTTTTCCCTTTGTTGGATTGAAATCCGAAATCAGTCGTGATGAAAATCAGACGTACTCCTGGAGTCCGTTGTAGGTATTCCGTACAGTGCATAAGTATTCAGTATACCGTAGATATCGACAGCACTAAAATAATCTACCTAGACATGACGATTCTCTTCTTCTTGCCTAGTTAGCCAGACTATTCAATGCAAATAATGTAGAAACAAATGTAGACAGAAAAAGATTTCATTTCAGCCGAAAGATGGTGAAAGATGGATAAGTATCGTTCATCAATCCGAAGATCTCTGTGTGAACTATGCGTGGGTAATGGTCATCATTGAAAAAGACGAGAAGAAAAGGAAATATTGATTATTATCAAATGATATGTTTCTCTTACCTGAATGTCATTTCTGTTTGTCCGAATTATTCCTAGTTGATGCTGAGCGGGAAAAAAGAAAAGAGAAAAAACTCCCACAAACTTTTCGGATTAAATGCTGTCAAGCGAGATATGCACGTGATTTGTTTGCAATGTTTGTGTTTGTCTCGGCGATTTGAACATTCGGACCGAACCCGTTCCGTTCCGTTCTGTGAGGCCTTCAGAGAACAACATCCATCATTTCAATTCTCAAAAACCCCAGCAGCGGTAACAAGGAGGAAGGGGATGGTAAGGGAGGCCCTTGCTCAGGGGCGCGATACAGAGGTACAGAAGACGAAGTGGAGGCAGAACTTTTCTACGCCACACGAACAGTTCAGGGCGTCCTGATGATCAAAGCGGCGGTGGTAGTCTGCAAACTCACCGTGACCAGTGCGGGCGGCGAGAAGTTGTACCAAGATGGATGATGGCCATCAAAAGGGGTACCGCACGTGGATTTGCCCCTTAAACGAATCCAAACATCGGTACTGCAACGGCTAGTCAGGTCTTCTTCGCTTTTGGATCTTTGTCATCATTTCTGTCAAGCTCGTCCTCCTTCGGGCAACTGGCCGCAGTGGTAGCACCGTCCTTCGCTTCGACGTCGGTTTCGTCCTTCGGTCCTGTCGGCAGCGCTCCGTTGGGACTTATCCATACGCTGCCTTTTCCGACTGTCCGACGGGGAGGAATAACTTCGTTTCTCTTCCGCAGACGACGGAGAGACAGCGGACGACAGTGTCGTCTTGTTGCCTCTGGAGTTGGTACCGCTCGGCTTCCGAGGATTAGCGGTGCTTGTAGAGCTCGATGAATGATCCTGACCCTGTGCAGTCCTAGAATCTCGATTTTGTCGCTCCTTTGCTGAGATTTTTTCCAGTCGTGCTCCGAGCTGGGTGATCTCTTCAATGCTTCAAGCCGCTCCAAGTATCTAGAAGTGGATCCTCACGTCCTTCTGTCTCCTGTTTTCAGTGTCCTCGTCAGCGACGTGCTTCGACTCTAAACGGCTAAGATCCTATAGAATCCGAAAACCGACAATGGTAGAAATGAGCTATGGGACAAGATTTTTCCTGGAGCAGCAAAATTTATGTTTAACATTGAGTTGGTCGCTTTTTTTTTTTTTTTTGTCTTGCAAATATGGTTGCGGTTATGTTTGGTGTTTTGATGACCATGATACAGTTGCAGATGTGACTTTCATGGTTATTTTGGGCATCGAAAATCCCTAAGTTCCTCCCGTTTTAAGCCTTTGTTGATGTGCATGTCTGTTACATACGACCGGGCTGCGAAGTCCGACTCTGCCACCTCCTCGTGGTGCAGCCTGGAAACATCACCACTGGTGATGACCAAGAGCA
>JBCJKO011505926.1:0-12555 GCA_039877535.1 Touit batavicus
GTTGAATTGAAGCATAGCAGTAACGGTGGACGGAATAGTCTATCTAGCATGCTACCTAGTAGTACTGGTAGTATAATTTTCAGAGGAACCTGACTAGTCCTTTCGCCCTCCGACCGACGTATGCCCATCTCTTACAACAAAACATACTTCCGTCTTATAGAAGGCGATTTTCCAATCCTGAAGAATGACCATCCTCACAAGACACCACCAGCATCCACACATGACCCCTTGACCTGAGTATCCTCCACAAGGCGACACCGTAGAGTAAGCTAAACAAGTCCGGACCATCTAGCTTACCGACAGTGCACATTCGTTGTCTTCTGCCAACCGGTCACAAGTAACAGTTGAGTTGATCATAACCGACCGAGTCTCAGTTTCAACATAATAAACACGACAGGGACGACCAGACAGACCAGGCAATCGACTTGAAAAAAAAAAAAAAAGCTCCCCATCTCGACTTTTTCTTTATTAATCTGATTTCCTGGAGATCTCTGACCAGATCAAGTCGAGCCCGGTCCCGATCGAATTAAGGTTGATGAAGGAGAATGGGAAGGTCCTTCACACTCTTTTTTCCGGAGGCCTCTAGATAGACATGAATAATGTCGAATGCGAAATATACCACCGGGTTAAATTCACGGCGGGATTCTTTATTTCATTGTGCTTATTTCGGTTCGTTCGGTCGTTCATTCATTCGTTCGTTCGTTCGTTCGTTCGTTCGTTCTTCGTCGAACCCAGTCCCCCCTTCCCCCACCAAAGCCAATGTCACTTTCACTCTTATGCTTGAACGGTCACCGAACCAGCCATCTGCTGCGAATCATCCTTTGGAAGATCGGTCTGGAATAGAAAGAATAAGACACACCCGTCAGTCAGTTACTGGGTATGTATCAACACGCGGAAAAAGGGAATTTATGTTAAGGTATATTTATATAAAAAAAAAAAAAAAAAAAAAAGGAAGGAAAAACGGGGGGTGGAAGGAAAAACATACAACATCAAAAATAACCCGAATCATCAAACTACAACTCGGACAAACCGCAATATCCTCCCCATCTCGAAGATCAGCAATCGCTATCTCGAACCTGTCTCCGCAGGGACAGGGGAAATGGTAGATTTGTATGGTGGGGTCGTAGGTCATGTCCTCGATTTCGATTTCGTCGTAGATGGAGATGGAATCGTCTGTCATTTTTTTTTTTTTTTCTTGCTTTCGGTCGGTCCCAAAAAAAATTTTGTAGGAGAATATGTAAGACAATGAAATAGGGGCTTGTAAATTAT
The DNA here is from genome assembly GCA_039877535.1 of Touit batavicus. Classification (NCBI taxonomy): domain Eukaryota; kingdom Metazoa; phylum Chordata; class Aves; order Psittaciformes; family Psittacidae; genus Touit; species Touit batavicus. Next base: position 1,270 of record JBCJKO011505926.1, read on the forward strand.
TGTCGAATCCGTTTGATATGGATATTCTGGAATCGAAGTACTCGTTGTCTGAATTGTTGCCGGGTACAAGTCAAAGTGGCGAATACAATACAAAAATTTGGATGCAGTCACATGACCTTATATTATCTTATCAGATCAGATCAGCAATAAAGCCATGTATATCGAGTTCAACAAGTCCAAACGCGAATAGGGTATCAGAAGATGAAGAAAAAGGCAAAAAAAAAAAGAAAAAAAAAAAAAAAAAAAAAAAAAAAAAAAAAGCAGCAAAATTCACTGCTGCAATCTCCTAATCTCCATCTTTACCTCCTCAACCTCCTTCGCCAATGTCCCATACCGTCGTGCTATTTCACGCATAGGCCCAGTTTTGTTCTTATTATTACTAGTACCATACCTCACTGTTCGAGCGTTACCGGCTCCATCATCATCATCATCATCATTGTTGTTGTTGTTGCTCTTGTTGTTGTTTCCTATGTCAGTATCTCCGTATGCCTGTAATTCCTGTATAGCCAGTACTTGTCTCTCCTTAAGCTGTTCTTGCATATCACGGAGATGCTGACGGTACTTGTTCAACGCAGAAATAGTGTCAGGGGTATAGATTGTAGCGGAGATTTCAAGTTTTAAAACACTGTACAGTTATAGGAATTAGTATATATATATATATATCTATATACATTCTTTCTTCGGTCCTCTGGAGAGAGATAGAGAGAGAGAATAACTTACTTTAATTTCCCCTCGACACCCTCAGCAACCGTAGCCAAATGTTCCGCCCTAGCCTTCATAGCTCTAGACAATGTGCCATGTTTTGCACGCTCCAGTAACACGACCATTCGCTCAAGGACCTGAGTCCGTGTCGCTAAAACCGTAGCTGCCATAATTGCCATTTCTCTTCGAGCCGCGGGAAGTTGGGATAACTGGATCGAGCGAAGACCGCGCAAGCGATCGCCGAGTTGTACCGAAAGGGGAACAAGCTGTGCTGTAGCGGCATCCTCTCTCTGGCGAGCGCGCGCAGCTCGAGAAGACCGGGAGAAAGAAAGTTGTGATTGATTCTGGTTTCTCTGCGTCGTCGTTGACGAGTCGCGAGGGTGAGAGGACGGAGTTCCGGCGTTTGCTATGGATCGAAGGTCGTTGAGTTCTGTTGCTAGGGAGTTGGAGAGAGGGATCGTCAGTGCAGGTATGTGGGAGAAAAATGTTTCGATGTCGGGTGCGAGGAGGGATGTTGTTGTTGTCGTTGTCGTTTCGTTGGTCTCTCGCGGTGACGGTGACGGTGACGACGGTGAATCCAGATAGAGCGTTACAACTTCAAGGGAGTCCCTAGCCTTTATAACAAAAAAATATTAGCCAAATTGAGCTTTTTTTTTTTTTTTTTTTTTTTTTTTTTTTCGTATATATATATACAACTCACCTCATCCGACAACGCCTCACTATCCACATCGAACGCAATCTGTCGAAGGACCTTTTTCTTAATATCTTTTTTGGCATTCTGCATTTGACAATTCTTTAATTCCTGCAATAAAAAAAAAAAAAAAAAAAAAAAAAATCAGCCAAAGAGAACGAAAGAGAAAGAGAGAGAAAGAAAAAGAATCCCAACAAGCAACAAACTTACTTCCAACACAGCTTGTTTGTTTGGATGCGCATCATTGGAGCGTGTCGATCCATCTGGATTGAGCAGAGTCAACGTCAGGTTCTGATACAGTTTTTTGAACTGTGGGTTTGTTTCGAGAATTGTTGGGTCGCAAGGAGGAATCATTGTTGTTGTTGTTGTTGTTAATTGACTTGATGGTTGAAGGAGCTCGATGGTTCAGTAAAAGACAGGACTAGGACTGATCTTATCGGCGACTGTCCTTATATAATACGGTACGGATATATGGTCAACTCAACTACGCATCATCCATCATACATCGAGTTCTGCTCGCATTTTCGCATTACTTTCATAATCATACATGCTTCGAATCTAATAAAATAAAAGCAATCCTTGCCAACGCACCATTCGTTCATCTCCAAACGCCTTCAGGTAACATATGACGACCCTCGACTGCAACCGTCGCGCAAGAACGAAGCACATTCTCGACTAGTTAACTCGCGAAAAAAAAAAAAAAAAAAAAAAACAATTGCAAAGAAAACAAAAATGAAGAAACAAGAGTTAGAAAGCATCGTCTTTCAATGAACAACAGGAAGATATAAAAAATTAATTTGGTGTGTAATCTCATAAATCAAAAGAAAAACTCCTTATCCAAGTCCTCATCGCGCCGAAGTTGACGTGAAGATTTCCAATCGAAAACCCCAGTCCGTTGCAATGGAAGACAGGACATCCTTAATCACCTGCACCAAGCTCCATGCCTTGCTGAATCAAAAAGAAAGGGGAAAAAAAAAAAAAAAAAAAAAAAAAAGACATGGGCAAAACGAAACAAAGACCAGGTTTGTAGATCAATTCCAGACAACAGGCGAAAGGAAAGGGCAAAAGGCGCAAAACGCAAAACGCAAAACGGCGCGAATTCGGGACTTTTGCATCCTAGAAGGCTCTTCGGTCCTCATCCTCGTAGGTCGTCGTCTCATGAAAAGTGAACGGATCTAGAAATGACAAGAGGGATAAAGAACACAGAATATGTACAAGTATTATTCTGATGCATGGACCCGTTGCAACCAGCAAAGACATTTTTCTTTTTCTTTTTCTTTTTGTTCCTTTTTTTCTTTTTTCTTTTTTTTTTTTTTATTTATTTATTTTTTTTTTTTTACATATAATCTGACTGCGAATTGACACCCGAAAATGACCGCTTTGGAGGCCAGAAACTATGCTCTTACAACTCCAAACCGAGCAGGCAAGGCAATCAAGTCAATTGGAATTCTGATGATGAGCATGATTTGCTTGAACAGCGAGCAGCCAGACATTTCCTTGTAAGTTGCAAGGATTCTCTTCGTCGCCTCCTTATTGACTCTCATCTAGTCTATGCATATGATGGGATCAGCTGTAATTGGGAAGCTTGTGACGCAGTTCTGCAGCAGGGCATCAGCATAGTAATGAAAGACTGAAAGAGTGATCTGCCAAGGCATCCCTCAGCCCTAATGTATACATACTTCTTAGCCATGGAAACATCAACGAATTGCCTAAGTTCTAGCCCTAGCCCTAGCAGTATATAGTACTCCGTACTTTGAAAACCATCAATTTAGACCTGAGGCTAAACATCATTATCATTCATTGTAGTAACTGGGATACTATCCTTGTCAAGGAAAACATTATACGGAGTAGATAGATGACATACACTGTAAGAGCTGGAATGATAGAATACATAAGATACTTCAGGAAGAAGTCTACAATTTGAGGGAGATCCAAAGGTAATTCGAGAAGGAATTGAGGGTGCCTCACTATAGATTCAAAATGACCAACTTGGTTCTGGAGCGAGCACAAAACAGCCTATATACTGATAGGGCTAGGGTCGTGTATTAAGCAAGGTATATCGGATTGGAGTAAGTGTGGTTTTGTGTCCCCTGGCACCAACGCCCAGACATATAGCAAAGACTCATCATTCATATTCATTCAGTGCTCTTCTCTTTTGTCGGCTTCTGACCATACACAACATGTCTGGAATTCAGACGTTAGTCAAATGTCATTAGCAACAATAGTGTCCAACTTACATAACTGCATATGCGTGTATATTCAAATCGCGATAGTCCTTGCGTGCTTTGGCAAGGTGCACTTGCACCTTTTCTGATGACCATCCAAGCACATGAGTGAACAAACCCATAGTCCATGCTTCAATTCCTTCTAAGCATTGAACCTGCATCCAGGCACCAATTTCTTTCTTAATAAAGTATGTAGTGTCAGCATCATTGGCTCCGACTATGTAGGTAGGTAACTAACTTTCCAGAGCAACTTTAAGAGCGCTCAAAAGCCCTGGGCATCAGTTTCAGCTTACCAATTTAGGGTCCTTTGGCCAAGGACTCAATGGGATCTTAAACTTGAGTTCTTCAATGTTTACAAATCCTGCATCCTCTGCCCATTTCTTTAACTTGGGCCCTGGACAGGTGTCTTGTCCTATTATTTTCCCAGCACGGACCCATTCAGCAGCATTGATGTACAACTCATCTGTGACTTTTAGAGTATGATCATCAGACTTATGGTCAAGATCCCAGTCAACAAATTCAAAATATCCGCCCGGTTTGAGGTGCCTTGGGTCCAGTTAACATTTGATAACAAAATTGAGATATTGTACTGGCTTTCAGTAGGGCCTGGGACTTACTGGAGTGTTTGCTGGAATAACCGGGGCCAGTCACGGACTGCAGATGCCAGAAATCGGGAATGAACAAAATCAAAAGGAGACTTGAATGGCCAGTCACTTTCAAAATCATCGACTTCAAATTGGACATTAGGAGGAACCCTGGTAATGTCAGTGGCTTCGGACAGTCAACATAACAGTAGCAGTGCATACATAGCAGGTTGGATTGGACTGAGGTCATTTCCTATAACCTATAAGAGCGTATTTCCTGTCAGAGCCAGACCAAATGTTCATTAGATCTGTTGATTAAGCTTACTTGAGCAGAAGGAAACATGTCTCCTATAGATTACCGGTTAATTAGCATAAAAAAAAAAAAAAAAAAAAAAAAAAAAAAAAAAAAAAAAAAAAAAAAAAGCTCCTTACCCATGGCAACTGCCCAGAGCCCTGTACCACATCCCAGGTCAAGAATCCGTTGTGGATTATCACCAATTGGAGCAAAAAACAGCTTGTCATCAAAAGCTAGCAAATACACAAAGCCTAGAATATCCAAACGGTCCTGCTCCCTCTCATCATTAGGAAGAAGGTATCGACCTTCACGAAAGGAATGGTATCGGCGTCCATTCTCAAAGTGGTACTTCAAAACACTAGATCTGAGAGAGGTGGTGTCGCTCCCACTACATAATGATAGTGCCCCAGTTAGTTTTGTCTGTAAATAGAATATAAGAATAATCAGCAAAGAAGGGCTTTTCCTCACTCATCACTAAAGACAGAGCTCAACTCCGAAGCCTGTGCAGCAGGACAGTCAATATCAACCAGCATTTAACAGCAATGCTCCGAGTAGGGAACATACGGCATCATCAGCCACAATGGGGTTGTTATCTGTTGATGAATTTATCCTCATTAGCTACCGTACTGAAAACAGACCAGAGCTGTCTGTCCACTTACCCTCATCAGCCTCAACATTTGCCATAACTGTCACCTTTAGTGGTAGCTCCAAGAGAGAGAAATTAAAAGATTTTGCAAGTGACGACAGACGGAATATGGTACGGAAAAGAGAGAGATATATATATATACATGGGGAAGGATAATACCGATCCTGGTGTCAGTTACGAGTTACAGAGTGCAGACTGCACACTGCACACTCTGTACGTACTCCACACACTTTTGACACAAAAGTCTTATGATTTGAGAATTCTTTAATGCAACATAATGCAATCAATCCTGCTGCCACTAGATACGAGATTCCGTACCCCGTATCTATTCCCTGACTCCAATGCCGGAGTCCATTTCGGAAGGGATAGTCGGCACTATGTTGCGCGGACTGTTCATGCGCGGACTGTTCAATCACAACATGGGATCGGCAGCGCCGTCTAGAGAATATACGTCGTTAGCGCGAGAAATAGAAATTGTCTATACAGAGTGTCCATGTTTGTGAGGGGGATTGACCAAATGAAAATACATGCCGGTGTTGAGCAAAATAGTAGCCATATCCACGAAGTACGCTATACGGAGTACTCCGTACGGATACAGCTACAGCGCTGTAGATATCAATCTACGGAGTACTCCGTACAGCGTTTTTGCTCCATCTTTGGCGCTTTTCTGTCTGCTCCCACCATTCAAACCTCAACACGTTTTGTGGGGGGCTATGTGAAATGGTACCGGAGGATCGTAGACTCAGTAGTAGCCTTTCTAGGGGTCGATGTGCCAGCCGATCTGTAGGAGTTCTATTCTCTATAGAATGCGCGTATCCGGCTCTTCTCTATCTCGTCACTCTGTGCTTGTCTTGTTGTGCTTCCCTAGTAGTAGGAACGCCAGCGAGGTGAGTTTGCGTGTGCGCTCAGACTCACTTCATTATGGACGTCCCTTTCGTATTCCCCGAGGGCGCAATTGGCTTAGTCATTATTTAGTCAGTTAGTTTCCCACCCAATACACTACTCCGTACACAGCAAACCATTCGCTTCACTCTTCTTTCTCCCTTTCACGTTTCTGCTTCCTCCACAACATCCCAAACCGCATAATCAACCACAAAGTCCCCGACGACACCACCGCAATCATCCCCAGCGTCGTATACGCCCAACCCGTCCCCATGGCAGCACTCATGGGCTGAATCGCCGCAGAAGCAGCCGCTCCAAGCTCGCACCGAAACAGATTATTCCCCGCAGTGGCGGCCGCAGAACGACCCGGCCACAGATCGACCATGAGCACGTTCAGCACCTGCGACGTCGCGTTCAACGCATACCCGGACACAAACAAAAGGATTATAGGTGCCGCCAAGCTGACTCGTCTGTGCATCACCCATCCGTACGCGATCATGCTGGCGTTGCCCAGATAAAATAGCGGGAATGCGACCTCCAGTCGGGCTCGTTCGATGGGGAAGTCGTCCAGGTTCTGCCGTACGTTTCGCATGATGGTTACTCCCTGTCGACGCGCGTGTCGACGGTAGTTCCAGTCTACGATCTTGCCCGTCGTGAAGGCTGATAGTGTCCCTCCCGCTCCGATCGGGATGTACATCAGTGCTACCTGGATGTTGTTGAATTCGTACACCTCCTGGAACGACGTGGTCGCGCCCGTCATGACGGCGTAGAAACATGCAAACGTCAATCCCGTCGCTAGCAGGAGCAATGCCGTTTCCTTATCAAACACCACCACCAACGTAGGAAGCGGGTTCGGGAACCGGAACCTGTAGTTCCTGCGCACTTCCGCCATTTCTTCTCCCTCGTTCACCACCCCCATCCTCCCACTCTGCTTCCGTCGATTCCGATGTCGAATATAGTCACTCACCGACCAGTTCAGCGGAGGTGGCGGTATCGACCCATCTCCCACCACCTTCCTGCACGTCTCGGGCAGAAAAAGCACGAGATTCACAAAAAACACCCCCGCAAATATGAGCAGGAACCAGAATATCCAATGCCAGTCGAGATACTGGCTGATCAGTCCTCCAATGATCGGCGAAACGGATGGTCCCAACATGCTCCCCACCGACGCAAATGCGATATACGTCCCTCGCTCCGCTGACGTGACCATATCCCCGACCAGTCCGTTTGCCAGCGCAACCGTCCCACTGCTCCCCCCGCTTTGGAAGAATCGCAGGACCATCAGCGCCGCGTAGCTGTTCTGTAGTCCCAATCCTAGGTTCGCTGCAAGGTAAATCGTGAAGCAGATGATATACGCAGGTCTTCTGCCTACGTTGTCTGAGAATCCTGCTATCATCATCGGGGCAACGCCTTGCATGAGCTATTCAAATCAGTAAACAACAACAACAACAATAGCGACAACAAGAAAAAAGAAACACACCAAATAAGTCGTAACAGTAAGATCAATCCTCGTAATCGAAACCCCCAAATGCCCCGATATCGTCCCCAAAGCAGGAAAATAAATACTCGAAGACAACGGCGAAAAGAAACTCGCCATCGACCCCGTCGCTATCATGGCTCGTTTCTGGTTCACCGTGAACACGGAATATTGTCGTGGTTGCTGTTCTTGTTCTTCTTGTTGTTCTTGTTCTTCTTGTTGTTGTTGTTGTTGTTGTTGTTGTTGTTGTTGTTGTTGTTGTTGCTCATTACCACCGTCATCATCAACTGACGATGACAACACAATTGTCGTACTCGTCTCATTTTTCACTTCTCCTCCTCCATGAACTTGAAGGTTTCCTTCTGAAGTACCAGAAGTGGTGGGGTTTTCAGGATCCGTGACGACGATGTCGTTGTGGATTTGTTTGGTTTCCATGGCTTTTTTCTCGTTTCTTTTCGACGGGATATTCTGGTTAAGAGTTGGCCATGTTGGAAGAGAATGAAAAGGAAAGTAAAGAAGAGAAAAAAAAAAAAAAAAAAAAAAAATTACTGGAGATGTTTCTCGTAATGTTTCTGCCTTATGAGACACGGCAAGTTTATTTGCTATAAGGTTGTGTTGTTGTTCAAGTTATTTCCCGTTGATAAATATACCGAACGATTGTGCCTGTATAGGTATGAATCTACTACTTAAGTACAGCATGCATGAACACTTCCATACGAATAAAGGCAATTAGCTTCTATTGATCATCTATATATCTAATCCATTCCCTCAAAATGATTGCGTGTCAAAGAATGTAGTAACTCCTAAGCGTTCTGACTCACGACATCCAATGCTGAACAGGCAAATAGAACTAACCGCCTACAACGAAATAGTCGTCCAAGCAAGACCAGACGATTGTCTCATGCGACATTTATACTTGTTCCATCGATCCAGTAACTGCTTCTTGTACCACCTGTGGAACCTTGATCCAGCATGGAAACCCGCTAGCATATCGACAAGTTCGGCATCGACACCGGAATATTCCGCCTCCCACCACTGTTTAGACATCCACGGATACTCGTAGGTCAAAAAAATCCCCCGCGGTTCGATAGCGCTTCTGATGTTTTCTAGCAGGTCCCACGGGTATATCAATCTTTGGCCCTTAAAAGGACCCGGGCACCAGTGACGAATCTCAACTTGCCGAAGAGACAACCTTTTCCTGATTGCATACCCCATGAACTCTGCTATCCACCTTGCCGCTCTCAAATATGCTGCCGCTTGCGATTTACCGTTAGGGCTCCTCGTTGAAAGGCCGTCCCTGAAGTCCAAAACCAAATGGTGTACTCTGGGCGCCAACAGCCCAGCTGCAGCTTTTCGAGCGTCGAGCGGCAGATCTCGAACTGGTATATCAAGTAGTTGCAGTTTTGAAAAACCGGTCAAATTCAAAAGACCCCTGGCTGCTACGTTATACGGTTCACCGACAGGGTCCAGTTTGATCCCCCCGAGGGACTGCCGTAGTGCTTTCAAGATGGACAGCAATGCCCGGAAACTGAACACGTATGGGATAGGATAGTTGGTACGAAGCCACAGTAGACTTTGAAAAGGCATGTGCCACGTAAAAAACTCTTCGAGATACTCCGGTTTGGCAGCTCCGGGAAAGCCGCGTATTTCAAGACATGGAAGTAGAACGGTGTGCTTATTCTGCTTACACTGAGTGTTTCCAAAAGACTTAGCTGATAAGGCACAGAGGAGCAATAGGTATGCATAGTATCTATTATTTGCAAACTGAAAGTGAAAAATGGAACGAGCTTACCTGACATTCCAGAACCTTCCCTGTGGTAAGAGATAGAGAGCCTTCAGTACCGAGAACTTTACTCTTTAGACAACGAAGCTGGGATAAATAAGATCCCTCGTAAACCTCATCTCCCTGAAAATCCTCAGCCAGCAAAATCTTCTCGAGGCTAGGAAGGCATTGCATTGCCTTGTAGACCATCATCCATACGATAGGACTTCCGTGCCCATCGTATATTTCCACGTATTTCAATTTCGAGAGCCACGCCACCAGCGAGTAGGCGCTGAAGTTGCTGACATTTTCCGTAACGCGTCCGCCTATATAATCTCCCCTGTCGCTCCAGGGTCGAACGTTGGGGTTTGTCCGCCATGTGTCGAGGAAGATCAGAGCCCGGTCACCAAGAGGGATTGTATCGTAATGCCAATTTAACAAGACACGCTGGCATATAATCGGCTGCACGAAGTGGTGGAACTGTTTACAAGTCGACGACAGTGCCAGGCAAGTGTCGTAGTCAACGAACCATCCAAAGGAAAAAGGAGTATGAATACGAATATCCAAAGCGCGAGTAAGAATGTCATCGAAAAGGTCAAACGGTAACTCAAAGATAGACCTAGTTCGCTTATGACCAGCAAGATTAAACAAAGAAAGACACTGGTCGAGGAACGAGGTCGTAGAACCTTGGGCTACCTGCAAGCACTGCATTTCGAAGAAAAGAAAAAACGAAAAAAAAAAAAAAAAAAAAAAAAAAAACGAGTGAAGATATTAATCGATCAACGATAGATCCTTAGGACAATAATAAGATGATAAGATGATATAAAAAGGAACGTAGATGTTTGTCGAAATGAGGGTAGTTGAAAAGAATGAAATGAGAATAAAAACATGAAAGTCGAAGATAAATAGAGAAACATAACAGAGAAATAGAAGAAGGGACGGGCATGGCAGACGGTTGCTCTCCTGCCCTATGTACTTGCCCTCTGTCCCGTATCCCAAGCAAAGCCCGACGAGGAGTAAGCAGTTTTGACCGGCAACGGAGACGCAACCAATAAAGCCTTTTGGAAGGAATCAAAACAGATTCAAGATTGCCAAAGGTCCTATACCTGGGCAACTGGGTACGGTCAATGGATGGATGAAGTGAGTTTCAGTCATTCAACGTTGAATTCTTTAACCGTGAACTCCGATGCACTCTTCAATCTCAGAATCTGACCAGAACCTCACTGGCAGATGTCAAAATAGAAATAGACACGGCTCGCATGGAAATGATCCATCAGCCATGTAGAAATCCCACGGGGTACCATACTGAATCATGCCGATAAGACTAGACAAATGGTGAATATGATGGAAAAAACGAGCCTAATGCGTCTGACATGCCAGATTCACTGTAGTAACAGCCAGCATCGAAGCAGACATTTTCAATGTCTAAATTTCGGAAATCCGTTCTGCTGATAAATTCTCAACGGGACATAAACGACCACCTTGACCAGGAACCTCGCGACAAGCCGTCAAAGCCCAAGGAATAAAGCCGTCGGTCAAGAAAGCCCCATTGCCAAGTTGAATATGACCTTTGGGTTACTGTCGTCTTTGTTTCGTACATCAGATAACCCGTTCCCCGACCCGACCGTTTACCAACGAATATACCGACAAGCAGGTCGTGCCACGGATCGGTGATCTCAGTTTTAAAAATATTCTCGAGGGAATATGTAACCCCAGGGAACTTGAACAAGACAGCCATTCTCGGTTTTCGTAAAACTTGCATCGACCACCGTGTCTTAAGTTTGCCGTCCTCTGGGGCATGGGCATTATTTCAAGAGAATATGATTTCATAAGGGTCGTATATTCTGTAGTGGAAGGTCTCCTGGTTTAATAGTTAGTACCAGTTGGGATTGTCCCATAATACAGCCAGTGCAAACCAAGCCCGAAAAAAAAAAAAAAAAAAAAAAAAAAAAAAAAAAAAAAAAAAAAAAAAAAAACCACAAAAAACACCCACAAAAAAAAAAAAAAAAAACAAACCCCAAA
>JBCJKO011535742.1:0-12472 GCA_039877535.1 Touit batavicus
TTGTGTGCCCCAGGCAGAGGGCCCTATCTGCGTGGTAAACCAAACCGACTCTCCGTCAAAGGTGGCGCCCATAACAGAACCACCCACGTTGATCGTGTGGTAGGGGGGACGATTTACATCAGTAGCAGTAAAGGCGGCGATATTGCCGTTTGGTAGAGCTGCCCAAAGTGTATTGCCCGCGTAGAAGATACTAGTTGGCATAGTGCCAGCAGGTAAATTGGTGAATACGACAGTTGGTATACTGCCAGGAACTGCTACTATAGCTGTACTCTCCCCTGAGGATAGAACCGGCCCTGGGATATAAGTTGGTTCGTTGTATGTGAGTTGAATCGACCCTGCCAGAGTCAATTGAGAACCGGACACACCAGCGAACATGTAAATTTCACCGGCGCCTGTATCCAAAACAAAGGTGTGGCCAATACCATCACTCGTCACACTGGTTAGGGTCTTAAATGGGGTCATTTGTGAAGCCGGTTGTGATCCACCGACGACGTTGATTTTGAACTCATTCAAAGTGACTGGACGCCCATTCGACGGCCATGCCTGTAATGCTGCTTCGCTGGGAGTGACACCCAGGCCGGATATGCATTGTGCTCCCACACGCTGAGGAGCCATAATCCCGATGCAAAGAGCGGTCAGGGGGAAAACGATCTGTCGATAGCAGCGCCTTGATATCAATTTCATGCTTAAACCTTTTTCAATCTCTATCTCGTCTTGCTTGCGCGATCATTCGAACAAGCAAAGTCATTTATACAGGGGCGAGTAGGCTGGCAAAACTGATCAGTACGAAGAAAGTTATTGTAAAAAAACGATTTCAGGGCCGTTCAGACCTGGTTCGCTTCCACACTCCGTTAAGAAGGGAGGTGCCCAGTCCCACTACTTAGGACAATCAAACCGGGGTTGAATAACCTTTGTTACGCGCTCCATAACTCGGTTCTTTTCTATTTCCGGGATTCTGCCTCACTCTCGTTCTAAGAACGTAGGACTTGCTGGCAGCATGTGTAGCTGTTGCAACGCTGACGGTTTTATGGGTGAGCAGGAATGTCGCTCGTCCTTTTTGCTCATCGAAATATTGCAAACAGTATTAATTTGCTACTTTACTACTTTGTTGATAAATGACTTTCCTACTAGATTAAATAGCTAGACTACTACTAACATTTTTTAGTAATGTTGTTTTGTGGTCATCACTCTTTGTAACGGTAAAGGTGGCAGCGGTAAAACGACACTGACGATGCTTCTCGCAGCAGCACTGATTGAAGCGGGTCATGATGTGGCTGTCAAAGATTTAGATCCGCAAAGGACCGCCACCCGCTGGGTTCGTGCTGTGGGCAGTGGTTTAAAGCTGGCCGAAGAAGGAAAAGCTTATAGCAGTTTGGTCATTGACACGCCACCGCGTTTAGACGCTCCCGAGGTCACTAAGGCGATCCGGCAAGCCGATCTCGTGATCGTAGTTTCTTCTCCCTCGCCTGCCGATCTTTTCGCCTCACAAGATACAGCAGTTCTCATCCGGTCGTTACAGGCAGAGCATAAAACGAGACTTCTTTTCAACAATGTGAAATCCGGCACTATCCTGGCGCGGGCGCTCGATGACTTCGCCAAAGAAATCGGCTTAAATCCCTTCCGCAATCATATTCAACAAAGACAAGCTTACCAACATGCGGCGGTTCTCGGTTGGAAGTCTCTGCCGTCAGTTGTGCGCGAAGAACTACTACGCTTTGCTGTAGAAACAACAGCACTCTATGGCAAGTTAGCAAAATCTAGAGTTAGCAATGTAGCATAGTAGTAAAGAATGAAAGCTTATAAGGTGGTATAGTAGCAAAGATTGAAGTTATGTCGAAGAAGATCAATCCCCTATTAGATACGTTGAGAGGCAACTTAGGCTCCTATCAGCCAGAACCACCCATTTCTGCGCCGCTTCCTGAATCAGTTTCTGACCCAGTGACCCCGATTCGGAAAACGGTAAAACCAGAAGCAGCCAGCAAAATTTCGGTTAGCGTTTACCCCACCGATATTGAGCGTTTAGACGAATTAAAGGACTACATGAAGAAGCAGGGGATTCGGAATATATCGGATTCAGAAGCACTTCGGATTGCCTGCCGTGCACTGACGTTAAGTTCCGATTGTGTAAATGTTTACCACGAAATGCAAAAAGAAGATGGCCGCAGGAAAGAGAAAGTAGCTTCTTAGCAAATTACTACTTTAGTAAAGACTTTCTTTAGCATAAACAGCAAATGGTGAAAGCTGCTGAGAGTAGCAGCTGTAAAAAGACAGCAAACAAGAGTCCCCAGCGAAATGGAAAAAGTAGAATCCATCGTAGATAAATCAGTTCTCGCGAAGCAGTTTCGGATTAGCAAGCGTAAGCTTAGGGCCGCTCAGACCCTGGAGCTGATCCAAGAGAAACGTGAAAAAGCCAGACAAGATCTCGGTTTTGCTGCTCGTGCATTTATCTATTGTGGACTTCCTTATAGCAAGCCTGCACGGAATGTGCTGACATACAGGCGCAACAACGGAAAGTACATTCTGGAGATCCGGGCCCATGAGGATTACGGATTGCCTTTCGGACAAGACCGGTTGATTCCCATTTTCGTAGCTACGGAAGCTCTCCGGCAAAAGAGCCGGATCATCACCTTTTCAGCCGGAGCCGAAATCCTTGACACATTTGGCCTGCCGAACAATGGACAGAGCTATCAACGAATCATCGATGGATTTAATCGTATCTTTGAAGCGACCATTTTCTTTGGCGGCGAAGCTGAGTACATTGATGGCGCTGCTGTCTGGCAGCGAACTAAGCGTGAGAGGTTTAACTATCTAGATAGCATGGATCTGTGGCGCAAGAAAAAAGACCCTCGCCAAGCACTTTTGCCAGGCCGTGATTTCCAGAACGTCATTGAGCTATCAGAACGGTTTTGGCAAGACTTGAACGAACACAAAACCCCTGTTGATCTCGATGTAGTTCGAGCTTTAGCTCACGCACCGGCGACTCTCGATCTGTTTCTATGGTTGTGCCTTCGGTGTCACACAGCCACTGATACGATCTATGTGCCACTTTTTGGTCCGAATGGATTCGCTAGCCAATTGGGGACTAAAGGCTACAAGCGCCCCCGTAAATTCCGAGAGAAGCTAGAAAAATCATTAGACACGATTCGCGGTCTCTGGAAACAGTGCCCCGTGGAGATCTCTTCAGATGGTTTGTCAATGATCGTGTGCCCTGGGGAGGCAATCACGACCTTGGCTGGTAAGAGTACAGGCAATAGGCAGCTTTTAGCTAGGTCCAAATAATTTTTTAGTTCTGTTCGGATCGACATCCAAAAGCCCAGCATACAAGTAGATGGTTTTCTCTCAAAAGACGATAGTTTAGGGGCGCACGTTGCTAAGTGATTGATTTTGCAAAGTTTGATCACGATACTTTGGGGGCGAACGAGGAAAATAACAGCTTTAACCTAAGGCAGACACTTTACACGAAGCAGAGAGTGGATCATCAATAACAATTTGGAACAGGAACGATACTATGGGGGCGCACAGCCAAAGGAAAGAGCTCAAAATTTCAACAGCAAAATGGGTAATCCAGCAGTTTTCCACGATGTTGTAGGGGCGCTTTCTCGATACTTTAGGGGCGCTTTCTCGATAGTTTAGGGGCGCTTTCTCGATAGTTTAGGGGCGCTAAAAGGTCATAACTATACTATTTTCAATAGTATAGAGTAGCCTCCAGTATTACCAGTATTAAGCCAATGATAAACCAATAGTAGAAACCCAAAAAGCTGTGGAAATGATGATGCATGGAAAACCAAACTCAGGTTTCCCACGCATCTTGGAAATCGCTAAAGCGATTCCCACATTCCCACCGCAAAACGGTGATAATCCTTTCATCAGGGGAAGAAAGCAAAGAAGACCTCTGCCAGAACTTTCGAGTACACCTCTGCCTAGGTGTTCAGCCCAACATGCTATCTCAAAGCACTTTAGTAGGATTGTGGATAGGATTACTATCTCTTTTGCAGCAGCCTATCGTTAACAAGACCCCTGCGCTGGAACCGACAGCAGATCCTGTCATCAATTCGCTCACAGACCGCCTCCGTGATTATTATGAGCTCACCAAACCTCGGATTGCTCTACTAGTCGTCATTTCAGCAGCTGTTGGCTATTGTTTCGGAATTACTAGTGTTTTTGCTGTTGCTCTGTTTATTCATGCTTTGCTCGGTACTGCACTCATGGCGGCGGGAGCAGCTGCTTTAAATCAGTGGTATGAGCGTGATACAGATGCGCTGATGAAGCGCACTCAGGTCAGGCCAATCGTATCAGGACGTTTAGCCCCAGCTCATGCTTTGGTTTTTGGGATATTTCTCTCTGTGCTCGGCTTTTCTGAGCTCTGGTTTCTGGTGAACGGAGTAGCCGCCTTGTTAGGTTTAGCGACCACCATCAGCTATGTATGGTTTTATACCCCGCTCAAGCGTGTTCATCCCGTTTGCACAACAATCGGTGCCATACCAGGCGCGATTCCACCCGTCATTGGGTTTGCTGCTGCTAGTGGTGGTCATCTGGCAGCTCCCGCTCTGGTTCTGTTCTCCCTTGTATTTTTGTGGCAATTTCCGCATTTTCACGCAATCGCTTGGTTACTCAAAGATGAGTATGAGCAGGCCAACATCAAAATGCTGGCTGCGGTGCAACCACAAGGAATCGGACTTACCTTAGAAATTCTATTAAGTTTAGTTCTGCTGATTCCTGTAACACTAGCCCCTTCACTTATCGGCATGACTGGTGCTGTATACTTTTGGGCTGTTTTGATCCTCGATCTAGCGTTTTTTTACTTCGGAGTACGAATGTCACTGCGCCGGACGCGTTCGAACGCACGCCTGCTGCTGCTGGCTTCCGTGACTTACCTTCCGCTCCTATTTGCATTTCTTGTGTTTGACAACCCGCGATTTACTTTATAGCTCAACTAAGCAGTGCGAGGATAGTTAGAAGTATGGCTCAGGGCGGCTTCTCCACACAACCCCCTTCAGACCCTCTGCATTTGATAGATATTGACCGAACCCATTGCCCTACAGATGAGGAAGTCAAAGCAGTAGCCCAAGGAGAATCAACAAGCGAAGCCTTTGAGCAGCACTTAGCGCAATGCTCTGCCTGTCGGCGAGAGTTGAAAGACCATCGTGCACAATTCGAGTGGGAACGCGTTTATCAAAAAACCAAGTGGCTGCTGTATGCGATTCTACTGATTATCCTAGGCAGCATCGCTGTTCGTGCTTCCCATGATGGCTTCGGATGGTAATACCATAACGCTTGTTGTTATATACCAACGTTGGTAATTACATCCTCACTACTCTGATTTCGATATCATTTTTGTACATGTCAGGTAGCTTTCAAGACCAGTTATTCTGTCTTTTCGTAAGAATTATTTTTAAACCGTGTCTATTATTGGCGCTTATCGCAAGCGTTAATATCACCTGCCAAGCAGAAGTGGATGCGGGTGAAAAACTAGCGAAAGCTACTTATTTCTACGATCTCTATAACCGGGCCGCTGAAGGGCCGCTCTTTGCCCAAGCGGAAAAGCTGTTTGAGGAAAAAGGCGATCAACGCAATGCTCTCTTTTCCCATATTGGCTATCTAGCTACTGAGCCAGGGCGGCCCTTAACTGAACGTGACGCTGAACTAAGAGATCGATTGGCAAATCATGAACTCCTGCAAAAAGACAAAGGATTAAGACTATTTGCGTTGACTGTGAAAGGGTATTTGGATGGGGAACTTGATGTAACTGCTGCCCGCATTGATTGGGAAGAGGTCACCGTATTGGCTCAACAGCTGAACCAGACCAAATGGATTTATCGCGCATTGGGAGAACTGGGATTTACTGATTACTACAATGGCGACTTGGCCTCCTGCGAACGAAAAGTAACGGAAGCTCTGATTGCCGCTACCCAAGCAGGAGACATCGGAGCACAAGTTTACTTCCTATCAACCATTGCTAATGGATATCGGATGGAACAACAATGGCTCAAAGCCAGCATATACGCTAAGCAGGCTATTGCTCTTGCTGGTAAATACCCTGATGTTGGACACCCGTACATTGCAAACCAAGCGTTGATTGCGGCCTTGGCGCAAACAGGGCAGGTCGAGGAAGCCAAAACCATGTGCTTAACCCTATTAAGAAACGCTGATATGCCAGCGGAAAGATTAAATTTTCTCGTTGAAAAATCTAATATTGCACAACTTCAAGGCAGAACTCCTGATGCGATAGCAGACCTACAAGCAGCTATTGACTTGCAAGCCGGATTGGGAGCCAGTCGCGGCTCAGCAACTTACCAGAGCGTCCTCTCTAGTCTGTATGTCAAGGCGGGCAATCTACCTAAAGCGGAAGAATTAGCACGGAAAGCCGTTCAAACATTGGAACAGATAAATGTTGTGGTTGATGTTCCACCAAGTCTTGGCAACTTAGCGCGAGTGCTTGCCAGTGAAGGGAAGTACGACGAGGCAGAGCAAGCTTACGAACGAGCTGACTTGTTACAAGACGCCATGATTGGTAAGGCGGATAGCATTGTTCGGAAAACAGCGCTGATTACTGGTGTTAGCGAGATCTACTCACATCATTTTGCCCTGATTGCAGAGCAGATTCACGACACAGCAAAAGCATATCAAGTGGCCGAACAAGCGCGAGGCCGGGTAGTGACCGATCTGCTCCTGGCAGGTGCGAAGGTATCTCCAGCGGCACTCGAAACCGAGCGCCAAATTTCAGAGCTACGGCTCCGATTGATGAAGACCCAGTCCGGTCGTCAAGCACAAGAGATTCGGAATGCCATCTTCCTCAAAGAGCAGGAACGAGGAATCCATCCAGAAATTAATTTACTGAATACCCATAACTTTCAGCCTCTTCCTGTTGAAACCGTACAAAACAGCCTGTCTGAATCTGAGGCGATTTTTGAGTATGTGCTGTCTGACCCTCATTCTTATTGCCTTGTGCTCACCCATCAAACGAGGTATATCGTGCGCTTGGAAGGCGAGCGCACGATCGCTGAACTCGTTAAACAATATTTGCAAGCCATCCAGGACAAACAATCAGGCCGAGAACTGGCTTCCAGGTTGTACAATGTCCTACTCAAACCCATTCCGGAGACAAAAACCAAAAAGCGCCTCACCATCATCCGGGACGGCAATCTTCATCTGCTCCCTTTTGATGCGCTGATTGATGAACAACATCAGTACGTAGTACAGTCTAAAACTATTTTCTATGCTCCTTCCGCCACAAGTTTTTATCTGCTGCGTTCCCGGCCCCAGGGGAAAGAATTCTCCGCTGCACTGTTAGCCGTGGGTGGAGTTCCTTACGGCGCGAGCGGAATCAAGAAAACAGCCATAACAAGAGGCTACTCGCCAGATGCGCTGTCTGATCTGCCCAGTTCGCAAGACGAGGTTCTTCAGGCTGCCGCCGCGTTGCGCAGCCCCGCCAATCAAGTGCTCACGGGTCGAAGAGCCACTGAGACTGCCTTCAAACAGGCCAGCGCTTATCCATATCGCTATATACATTTAGCCGTTCATGCGTTTCCGAATGACGATCCCAATCGAGCCGCCTTAGTGCTGCTGAGCGATCCGACGCATGGAGAGGATGGATTCTTACAATCATCGGAGATCGTTCAAATGAAGTTGAAAACTGATTTGGTGGTGCTCTCAGCTTGTGAAACAGCGGTAGGACCGCTGCAAGGAGAGGAAGGCATTTCCACGCTTGCAAACGCTTTTCTCCTCGCTGGTGCCCGTACCGTGGTCTCTACTCTGTGGACCATCGAAGATGAGCCGTCTTTATTTCTAATGAAACGTTTCTACCAACATTTGAAGGCAAATACGTCACCGGCGGAAGCCATGTCGAATGCGAAGCGAGACATGCTAAAAACATTTGGGACTCAGAGCCTTCCGCTCTACTGGGCTGGATTTACAGTGGAAGGCGCAGATCATTATGCCCCAGCTACGAACGAAATTCACTGAGAATCAATTTGAATCTGTGCGTACCGCCAGGATGCATCCGCATGATGAAAAAATAGAAGGTAATGGCCAGTTGGTACGGAAGAAAGGTCAAGTTTTGACACTCTCAGAATTGTGTTTCCTTTTTCAATATGGCTCAGTCCTGAAATTCTCTTGAGAACATGATGATTTTGTGCCCGGACCTCAAGCTGATACTGGCCATCGTCGCTTCCAAAAGGTAAAGTGATGTCGAGTGCAACGAGACGTGCTGGAATATGCCACGTTTGTTCCGCATTCAATGAATTCGTGCCGCGATCCCTCGCTAAGGGGCGAAAGTCAAGTGGAATCAGAACGGCGACTAGTGGCTCTTTTGTTTTCTGAGGTGAAAGCTGATTCTGGTATGGAGCCTGAGACGCAGTATTGGTAGCTACTTCGCGGTGAGGCTGATAACTTTGTCTTCTCCAGAACCACCCCAGTAAGCCGATAAAAACCAAGATAGCAGCGCATCTCAGCAAAGCTTGAGTGCGGCGTCTTCGCTTCCAATCTTTTTTGAACACCAGAAATTCCCTGTAACAGGGCGAGCATTCCCCTAAATGGTCACTGGCCGGATGGTCGATGGGCAACTCTTTACGAGCAAGAGCCTGGAGCGTATTGCTTCCCGGACAACCAATGCGTTGCGGATTGGGGTTTGCGTATCGAAGTAAATGCTCCAGAGGATCTGGCTGCGCCATTTACAGGCCATTATGCGCTATCCTGGCAAAGGCTTTATCGCGGATCGCCCGTAGCGCGCTCTAGTAGCTTTCAAAACTTCCTCCACCTCGGTTACAGTCACGTTGATCCGGAGGGCAATTTCTTTGATGGGAACTTCCTTCAAGTGCAGAACAACGATTTGATAATCTCTGCGCGACATTGCCTGCCGGAATTCGGTAGCGTACAAGGTTAAGGTACGTTCAATCCACTCCACGAGCCGTTTCACTCGCATGCGAGCGGCGTCTTCAGTGATGCCGAGCTTGCCCGCAATTTGAGTAGTTGTCAATTTTTTGCGGATGCAGTGGAATACTTCGCGATCCTGCTCCTTAATCAAGGTTTCCAATTGTTGGAAAAAACAAACTTGTTCACTATTGGAAAAAACAGGATCATTAGAAAGGTCAGCCAGCTTTTCTAAAAAGGCAGGATCACACGGATGTTCTTTCCCGCCGAACTTTGCCCACCAGTCATTGCATTTACCAAGGATGGCGCCAAAAGCATAACCGGAAACGCTTCTAATTGAGGAGCGTTTCTGCGCTATCTTCTTCCCAGTTTCTTCGGCAAAGTCTGCCAAAGTGGAAGGATCAATTTTATTACGGTACTTGGATAAGCTCCATCGATAGGCAGAGTGAACAGAGTGGTCAATCTCCGGATCAACAGGGTTTTGTTGGTCATCAATGAGATGCAGGAGAGGGACCTGAATTTCGCTCATTCTATGTCCTTGGATTGCCCCTAGTCTTTAGCTGGCTAACTGAAATTAAAAATTAATTTCTAGAATCTGTTCCAATTTCTTAGCAAAATGTAAGCATAACAAGTAAGAACTCAGAAATTCTCCTTCATCATGGAACCAGCTGTCGCCGAATCTAAAGCCCTTAGTCAATCAGCCTCTTCGTCATCTCCGCCCCATGTTGTTATCAGTCAAAAGCAGCTGCATGATCTGCGCATCGCTGAGGACCTATTCCACCCGTCGTTGTTGGCGTTGCTTGCACTATTAGTAGGCGGGGCAGAAATCGAGTTGACAGGCGCTTCTGATGATGTCACTGTACGCTTCCCTTCACGGCCCGGAGACCGATTTATTGTTCCCTTGGGCCGAGGTGAAAAAAGCGCCTAAGTGCCAAACAGGCCGCGCCGTTGAACGGGTTAGCTGAGTTCTATCTTCTTTACCGGCTCCGTTCCACTCCAGCGAGCTTTATTAGCCTTCATAGCGTGAGCCTTCTTAAATTCCACGGATTGCTTCTCCCACCAATCACGAGCACCTTCTGATTGAGCCGTGCGCACATCTAATAACTCCTTTAAATCACTTTTACCCCGTTTAGAAAACTCGTCAAACAAATGAAGCGCCTGCCTTAAGCACATCTCAGGTGTGAGCTGTGATTCAGCGGCAACTCGGCGGAGCATTCGATAAAAAGCGGAAGGGAGTTTAAGGGCGATGGGGGGGCGACGATGATTTGCATGAGATGGCAGAGGCTGGTCTCCATTCTCTTCGGTAATCACAGTTTTCTTATTATTACCGAAAAATTCTAAAAAAATTGCAAAGATCTTGCAAATTGATATTGCTTTTCCTTTTTGTTCGGGTTTAAGATAAGCACATTATTAGCTAGCTCTAGTTAAATTAAAATAGCTAGTACTAGTAGAAGGTCTGAAAGGATCAGTCAAGCTATGAGCGCCTTGAATTTAGTGCTGCATCCCGGACACATTTATTGCCGCGAATGCCTCACGCAAATTCCAGCCACCTTTTTGTTCTGCCCCTGTTGTCATGGCTTCGTCCGGGATGGTGGACACTGGGTGGCCCCCACGCCGTCGCAAGCGCCAAGCCGCGAAGAAGAACAAGAACAGCCGCTCTTATTCGACCTGCCTACGCCGGAGTATCCGGCCTGATGTTTTTGGCTGACAGGCTCGTGGCGTGTCAGCTCCCCTGTTCACCCTTAACCACTTCCCCTTAGGAGAATTTGCTTTTGCCTTTTTCGACTCTCTTCAACCCCCGGCTTTCGCTGATCGACGAAGCCCAGCTCTCTCGTTCCGAGGAGCAGACGCTTTCTGTTCTGCTGGGAGACACGACGCCGTTCGTGCCGCAGGAGCCTGCTCCCACTCGCCCCAACCAGTTCCCCTCTTTTCTGCGATCTCTACTTCCTCTGCTCTTGCCTTTCGCCTTCACGGCTGCTGCCCATGCGCAAGGCACCATCGACTTCTCGGGCGCGAACACGCTCATGGGCTCGTTCAAAACCTTCGCGATCTATGCCGGCGCCGTGATCGCTTTCGGCAGCCTCATCTTTGCCGGCTTGAAGATGATGGGCGGCCGCTTCCAGGAAGCCATCCCTGGTTTGTTCGGCGCTTTGTTCGGGGCCGCCGTGCTCGGCTGGGGCGCGGGCTGGATCAGCTCCCTCACCGGCCAGAGCGTGCAGTAAGAGTCGGACACGATGCGCACCAACAAACGCGGCGAACCACTGGCGATCAACGGGGCCTTGAACCGGCCCCGCACCAAACTCGGCTTAGACTTGCCGACGTGGCTCACGGTGGTCTTTGTCTGTGCTGTCTTGTTTCTGATCGGCTTTCGTCTCCTCGCCCTCCTCAGCTTTCCGATCCTCATCGGCAGCGCTTGGCTGGTGCTGCGCCGCCATCCGAAGATGCTGCCCTTGTGGGCTTTGAGCTGGCGGCAGAAAGGGTACTATGATCCGCGCCGCTAAGACGCAGAATCCCTGGTTTACGCGAGCGGGCGCGGCGGCGAGCATCGTGCCGATCACGCGCTTTGTCGGCCCGTGTGAGTTTGCGCTCAAGAACGGCGGCTACGGCTGCCTGTTCACCTTAACGGGAATCGATGAAGAAGGGCGCACCGACGAAGACCTGCTGGCACAAGTGCGTGCTCTCGAAGGTGCGTTGCGCGGCTTGCCGGAGGGCGCCTGTCTCACGCAGTACAAGCGCGTGCTCGCCGGCTGCCCGTTGCCGCGCCAGGCGCAGTATGCCCACCCCGTTACGGCCCAATTTGTGCACGACCGTTTACAGTTCTTGGACGAGCGGGCGCAGTTTCGCCGCGTATCTTTGTATTGGTGCCTGACGGTCGAGCCCACCACGCCGTCCTGGTTCCAGGGGCCACCCACGGCGCAGGCCCGGACCACGCAGCGGCGTTTAGCGGAGCTGCAAAAAGCGGCGACGGTGCTCGAAGCGCAACTCGGCAGCAGCCTGGGCTTGCGGCGATTGCCGAAGCAGGAAGCCTTCGCCTTCTTCTGTTACTTATTCAATCTGGAAGAGTGGGCGGAAGGGACAAAACTCCGCACTGATGACGGCGTGGACCGCCAGATCGCCCAAAGCCCGCTCACCTGGGAGCACGATCATCTGCGGGTCGGGAAGCGCTATGTGCAAACCTTCTCGCTGACCGATACCCCGGACGCTTCGCATCTATGCCTGTTTTCCGGCCAGCTGGCCCTCGACGGCGATAGCTTACTCTGGACCACCTGGCGGCCCCGCTCCGCGCAGGCAGCGCAAAAGGAAGTCACCGCGCAGGAGAAGTTCACCGAGTTCTTCAAGCTGAGCGTCTTCCAGCGCGTGTTGAGCGGCCAGGACGTGCAAGCACTCGACACGACGGCGGGCGCGAAAGCGGCCACCGGCAAAGTCGATGAACTCAGCGCAGTCTTACAAGCGCTCGATAAAAAGGGGCAAGGCGAGTTCTCGCTGCGATTGCTTTTAGCCGCGCGCCGCCGGGCGGAACTGGACGCCACCATTCCCACGGTGCACCGCCTGTTTGTGGAGGCGCGCGTGCCGGTCGTCGAAGAAACACTCGGCAACCTGTCGG
>JBCJKO011545802.1:0-12377 GCA_039877535.1 Touit batavicus
CGCGCTCGCCGTTCACGACAACATTGCTGATCCGCAGTACGGCGTTTTCTTCGGAAACTGGCATCGGCGCTACCGGTTTGATTTCGAAGTCCTTTTTTGAACGAACCGGGTTGTTCCCGTGCGCACAATGCTCCATGCCCCGCTCCCTCGGAAACGACGCGGCCCGCCTCTGAAGGATCCTTGATATCACCCAACGCAGAACCGCCCACACCAATAATGGAGATGGAATTACCTTTGAAATCGCGATGTGGTACTGGCACGTTTGTTCCCTATCCTTTCTTAAGCGTGCGCTCCCGCCAGCGGTTGCTCATGCATTTGGCGTGTCACGATGTTGTCGTACATCTGCGAGGTCTTATATAGCTCAAACCGGCCATCACCTGCAAAAGGACGAACGGCAGCTGTGAGTTCTTGCATATCCCCATGAGCTAAAGGCTGAAATCCTTTAGCAATCGCTAAGTTCTGGCGCAAAACAGCTAAGGATTCCATGCCAGTGATTGTAGTGGTCACACCCGGTACACTCATCGCATAGCGTAAAGCCTGTTCAACCGTCAGCTTGACATCACCTTTATGGAAAGGAGCGCCGTCACCATTTAATGGCTTCATGCCGAGCACAGCAATGCCGCGCTTTACAGCTTCCGGCAAAACTAATTCCTGAAAGCTGCGAAACTGCGCATCGAAAGCATTGATGGGAAACTGTACGGAGTCCCAGGGATATCCCATATCCATCATGCGTTTATGAAGACGCGGATCTTTGTGGCCGGTATAGCCCACATAGCGTACTTTGCCCTGCTTTTTTGCCTGGTCAAAGGCTTCAATGACGCCGCCTTTGCGGTAAGCCAGGTCAGGATCATTATCGTAACTGATCGCATGGATTTGCCAGAGGTCCAGATGATCGGTTCCCAAACGGCTCAAAGACTCTTCTAGCATCTGCATAGCTACGGAAGCATCACGTCCGTGTGTACAGACTTTTGTCATCAGGAACATTTTGTCCCGATAACCTCCCGCCAACGCCTTGCCCATCCACTCTTCCGAACGGTGATTATTGTACTCCCAAGCGTTGTCACAAAAATTGATGCCGTTGTCTACAGCCTCATGCAAAATAGCGATAGCATCCTGAACTGTAGCCGCATCTCCCAGATGATGCCCACCAATTCCTAAGATTGAAACTTCATCAGGATGCCTGCCAAACTTACGGCATGGAATGGACTCTGTTTGTGCTTTTGCTTGTCCAGTTAATGCTGCGGAAGCAGCCACGGCGCCACCAATAAAGCGCCTGCGGGAAAAACCCTTCTCCGGCGTATTCATGTCTCAATAGTAGGACAAAAAAGGCAGAGACTTTCCCCATCGGAAGAAATACGAGTGGAGTTTGCTGACGAAATGCTCATAGTTCATTGCGTCTCCTAAGTGGAACCACTTATGAACAACAACAAGGAGGGTGAGAGCTTTGACCGGCGGCGTTTGCTCAAGGGGTCAGCAGCTCTGGCAATCATGGCTACAGGAGCAGCAGGAAAACAAGAGATCGATAAAGCTGATCAAGCACGGCAGGACAAGAGCGTGACCGATCCCGGCCCAGAAAATACCAAACTTCGAGAAGCAAATCCAAACACGTTTTTACCGCCCGACACAGACCATGGTGAGGTGCAAACATTCTGGAATTCGTTCTCGGTCGCCCATCGACGAATCCAGGAAGGCGGGTGGTCGCGGCAGGTGACCGTGTCGGATTTCCCGATTTCTAAAGATATTGCGGGCGTAAACATGCGTTTGACAGCGGGCGGCATCCGTGAACTGCATTGGCATGATGCCGCCGAATGGGCCCTGATGCTGGACGGCAATGCGCGTCTTACAGCCATTGACGATGAAGGCAGAAGCTATGTCAAGGATGTAGC
This sequence comes from Touit batavicus, assembly GCA_039877535.1. Classification (NCBI taxonomy): domain Eukaryota; kingdom Metazoa; phylum Chordata; class Aves; order Psittaciformes; family Psittacidae; genus Touit; species Touit batavicus. Next base: position 1,887 of record JBCJKO011545802.1, read on the forward strand.
TAAAGATGACCTTTGGTTCTTTCCAACGGGCATTCCTCACTCCATCCAGGGACTGGGTCCAGAAGGATGTGAGTTTCTGCTGGTATTCGATGACGGTAAGTTTTCTGAAGGGAATACCACGCTCATCTCCGATTGGACACGGCATACCCCACATGACGTATTGGCCAAAAATTGGGGCTTACCTGAGAGCGAGCTAAAAGGTGTATACAGTGTTCCTCCCGATGGTCACTACATCTTTCAGCAGCCAGTGCCTCCTCCCTTGGAAGAAGACCGCCGCGCGGCCAGCGGATTGAAAAAGCCGTCGCCCGTTGCGTTTGATTTCGCGATGCGCGCCATGCAGCCTACTTTTCAAACGAAGTCTGGCGAAGTGCGAATCATTGATTCACGGAACTTTCCGGTTTCGACCACAATTTCTGCCGCGCATGTCATCGTAAAACCCGGCGGCCTCAGAGCTTTACACTGGCATCAGAACGCTGATGAATGGCAGTACTACGTCCAGGGGCAGGGGCGTATGACGGTGTTTTTCAACGGTGGCAAGGCGCGTACAGCAGATTTCAATGCTGGCGATGTCGGATATATACCGCGAACATTTGGCCATTACATCGAAAATACCGGTGAAACAGACCTGATTTTTCTGGAAATGTTTAAGGCGCATCGTTATCAGGATCTGTCATTATCCGAGTGGGTGGCAAACATACCGCCGGAGCTAGTCGCTCAGCATCTGCGGATTAACAAAGAGGTTTTACAACAAATTCCGAAGGACAAAATGCCGATCGTGCCAGCGTAACGGAATATGCACTTGACGGCAGCTTGAATTTTCCTTACACTTCCCATAGATTGTCATGGGAAAAAGCCAGAATATTCTGCAAGGTACTCTCGATCTTCTGATCTTGCATGCTCTGCAACGGCAAACGATGCATGGTTACGCCATCGCGCAGAGCATTCATCTATTGTCGGATCAAGTGCTCACAGTGGAAGAAGGCTCTCTGTATCCTGCCTTGTCGCGACTGGAGCTAGATGGTTGTATCTCGTCAGAGTGGGGACTTTCCGAGAACAATCGCAAAGCTAAATATTACAAGATCACCGCACGCGGTAAGAAAATCCTAGTAGGAGAGCAAGAAAGCTGGCTTCGCTTATCGGCTGCTGTGCAGCAGGTGCTGGCCCGATGAACTTCCTATGGCGTTCCGCTCGAAAGCTGCTATGGAGACGTCGTCTCCAATCTGAACTGGAAGCTGAACTGGCCCACCATCGCGAGTTATCGCTCCAGCATGGCAACCCAGTCGGCTTGGGTAATGTAACTGCTGTAAAGGAATCCATCTACGATCTCCGACGATTCAATTTCATTGAGAACGCATGGCGGGACGTGTTATTTGCATTGCGTAACTTGCGCCGTGCCCCGGCCTATACAATGACTGCCGCTGGTTCTCTGGCCCTAGGTATGGGTATGTGCACAGCTATGTTTACGGTTTTGAATGCAGTTGTTTTGCGTCCGCTGCCCTATTCTCATCCGCAGCAGCTTGTATGGATTACTCAGGTTTTAAGAGCCAACAGTACTGACGAAGTTACCTTTACAGCGGACTATCTTAACTGGCGTGACAGCAACCGGTCTTTTCAAAAGATAGCCGCTTATAACAAATACACCAGTACCTTGACGGGCATTCCGGAACCGGTCCAAGTGCAAACGGTGAAAGCGTCATCCGCTTTGCTTCCTCTTCTTGGTGTCACTCCTTTATTGGGCCGCAACCTGCCTTCTGCAGCAGATACGGCAGGACACGAACAGGTGGCCCTGATTTCCTATGCGACTTGGCATAGTCGCTTTGCTGCCGATAGATCCATAGTGGGAAAACCAATTCTTCTCGACGGAGAACAGTACATTGTGACTGGCGTTTTGCCAAAGGGCTTTGAGTTCCCCGATTTAGAGCAAATCGACATCATCACGGGACTGGGAAAAAACGAGGCAGGAGAGCTGGCACGAAATGGGGTAGTTTTTACGATTGTGCGTAACGTGATTGGTCGACTCAAACCAGACGTGACGAAAGAACAGGCTCGGCAGGATCTCATCGCGATTCAGGCGCACTTGCCCTTGCCTCCCTGGAAGCCTACAATAACAATCAAAACCATCCCTTTGCGCGATCATCTTTTCGGTGACGCAAAGGTGACAAGCTTGGTGCTGATCGCTGGATCTTTGCTGTTTCTTTTGATTGCTAGTGCCAACGTCGCAAACCTATCGTTAGTTCGCCTGATGGGACGAGACCGCGAATTGGCAATCCGTCGTGTATTAGGAGCCGCACGCAGCCGAATTATTGTTCAAATTCTGGTCGAAAGTTCATTGCTGGCTTTTCTGGCTTGTGTGCCGGGTGTGGTTGTAGTTTGGGCTTTCCGTCGTCTGCTCATGAATTTAGGACCCTATCGCACCAGCTTCTACGGTGATCTACCAATAGACTGGCGGGTGGCTGCATTTGCCACCTGCATCCTGTTATTAACAATTTTTGTCTTCGGAGTGTTACCAGCATTGCGAATCAGCGATTTTCATTTAGGTAGAGCCATTGCCGCTGGACAAACATCCATTGCCGGTAAACGCCACAACCTGCGTACACTTTCTTTAATAAGCGCTGGTGAAATCGCCATTGTGATTGCGCTCTCGAGCAGTGCCGTGTTGATGCTCAAAAGTTTCTGGAACATGCGCTATAAAGAGCTCGGCTTTGCGTCACAGCATGTCATAGCGGCTACCATCAACCTGAGCAGTGCACGTTACAACGACCGGACGCGTGAGTTCGCTTTCATCCGACAACTTCTGGAGCGAACGGCAGCTATTCCCGGCATCGAAGCAGCAGCACCAACTATCGCTTCAGAAATCCCACCAGGAGAAGGACAGGCCACAAACACGATCCAAGTGGAAGGTAGGCCCATACTGCCAAGTAGTAGTCGTCACAAGGCACTCACAAACTCTCAAGAGATTAATAAAGACTACTTCAAAATTCTTCAGATCCCACTCCTAGCCGGACGCTTCTTGCGGGAGTCAGATAGAAGCAATGCTGTTCCAGTTGTTGTGATCAGTAATCAATTTGCTCGTCGCTACTTCCCTGGCGAAAGCGTGCTAGGTCGCCGCCTGCAAACTGGCGAAATCCCAAACATTTGGTATACCATCGTCGGGGTTGTCGGCGATGTGAAAACATCCGGTCCGGCAGCTCCTCTTGAGCCAATGGTGTATACATCTTATGAACAGAGCGGAGGTGGAGGTCTTCGTGGTTTAGGTGTTTTGATCCAATCTGCTTTACCTCTCAGTACGATTGCGCCCACCTTTCGGAAAATCGTCCTTGAGCTGGACCCCGAACAGCCTATCGCCAATTTGCAAACAATCGAAGAGCGCCTGAATCAGTCCGTATCGCAACCGCGTTTCACTGCCAGCATCTTATTCGCTTTTTCGTGCTTCGGCCTGTTGTTGGCGACAGTTGGTGTTTATGGCGTGCTTGCTTGTCGCACCCGCGCCCAACAACGAGAGATTGCTGTGCGTCAAGCTCTCGGCGCGCCGCAGAGAACTATTCTCACGAACGTTCTCCGACAAGCAGCGCGTTTCGTTGTTCCGGGCTTAGTGGCAGGTTTAGCACTAGCGTTGGCTGGAAATCAGCTCCTGAGCAGTCTTCTTTTTGAAGTGAAACCAAGTGACCCCGCAACATTGGCCATTGTCGCTGCAGCAATTCTGGCCGTAGCATTGACCGCTTCCATTCTTCCGGCATTTCGCGCCTCTCGTCTTGATCCATTGATCTCTTTAAGGCAGGAATAAACTTCGATCAAGGTTGTTTCCAAAGCCATATGTTTCGATCGGAGGTGTAATCCACAAAGGCCAGATGGCGTCCATCTGGTGACGGTACGCCCCAAGTCGGGTAAGTTGTTTCACGAAGCACACTTTGTTGGCCGTTTTGGTCAATATAAACCAGCGATGAAATTTCGTTCTGACGGTTTTCGCCGAACCATCCGGTTCCATCGCTGGACCAATTCAGGCTAAGCAGCAGACCAGGGTTTTTTACGCTTACAGTGGTCTCACGCCGTCCGCTTTCAGCTGCGTCCAAAGGGACCAGGCGTACCAGCGAGCCATTTTCATGGGGAATCGGTAGAGCTGCCGTTCGGCCATCAGGCGATATCGCCCAGGACGTAAGCACGCCGCTAGTTCCGTCTGTTCGCGCTAATTCACGGCCTTGACCCTGCACAGGATCTAGGGCTGAAAATACGAGTTGATGGTTGTCGGACACCTCGCGTAGCACGCATGAACCGCCGCGCATCGGACACCGAAAGTCTCTGGTCGCCTTAGGCACATGCACCTGATAAGCTGGTCCTCCCTCGGAAGCGATCCGATACACAGCGTCACTGTCAGAAAGAAATCGTCCCGATAAAGCTTTGTATAAAATCCATTGCCCATCCGGAGTTAACTGCGGCGAGACCTGCTGACCATACCTATCAGTCAGTTGTTGGGCAGTGCGTTCTGACAAACGCTGCCGGTACAGATGGAAGTTTCCTTCCCGATCCGATTCAAACAGGACGGTCGTTCCATCCCGTGTCCACGCTTGAGGAAAATCCCGCTTGGTATTGAACGTCAAACGTTGTACCTCTCCGAGTGGCAGTCCCGGCTGAAACGTTCCTACGTAAACGTCTGCTTGTCCGCGCTCCCAGGTTGTGGCCAGTTCATGACCATCACTCGAAGTGCTAAGTCCGTAGGCAGCATATTGGCCAGTCGTTGCTAGTTGCCGAGGGCGCGAACGGAATGAACCGTTGGCCGAATCAACCTGTACTTCCCAGATGCCTAACTGAGTACCATCCTGCCAGGGATCAATATGCAAATAAAATAAGCGTCCATCTACCATCTCACAAGCGGATTGGAAGCGTAGACCACGGACATGGGTTACTTCGCGTGAGTTCACGATACTACGCGATACGTAATCCCATTGATATCTTTCTTCCCTGGAGTTATGCGCCTGCTCTCCTTGGAACGGCACCTCACGGCGTAGTTGATAACTAAGACGATTACCCAGGTCTCCCCAAAATACAAAAGTAAACTGTTCTCCTTTCGCCGCTGTCAAAAACCGGTGTGGCTCCTCACCGGTCGTGCCAGCAATCCAGACTTCGGTATCATCTTGCGTTGTGAAAGCGATACGCGTTCCATCTGGTGATGGAACGCCGTTTCGGGCATCTTCTCTGATCAAACGGGCCGGATCGCCTGCAATCGAGAGTTCCCAAAGCTCAGTATGGTTTTTTCGAGAATTCACTCCACTCAACAGAAACTGAAGATCGTTCGGGAACCATTCAATTCTTTTGCCTCTCAAAGAGACCGGTAGCGAAAGCTGATGCGTAATTCCTCCCCCTAACTCGCGAAAAAACACTCCGTCACGGTCGATATAGGCGAGCAATTTACCATTAGGTAAAATAGCCCCGGTCTCTACGCGATTTTCACTGTCATTGCTGGTAATCTGGGTGCCTTCAAGAAGTTGTGTTTCAGCCCTTCCCCAGTGACGAGTGAGCCCGAAAACAGCGACTATTAATCCCAATGTTGTCGCGAGTGCCCCAACCAACCACCGCTTTTTCCAGCCGAATCGTTCATTTACAGTTCGGATTGGTTGAGGAACGTTTACTAATGCTGCAGGTTCTACCGGCAAGGCAGGCATGAGCACTTCTGTCACTACCAACTCTTTGTTGAGAATTTCGGCGGGTGTCTCGGTGGGAGGTGTTTCTAGCTCGCCAATAAAGCGGTAACCTCGGCCGACCACCGTCTCGATATAACGCGGCTGCCCCGCATCATCATTTAGTACAGCTCGAACCTTTTTAATAGCTGTATTGATGCCGCCTACAGTATCGACCTCTTCGGGAGCTTTCCAGAGATGGGCCGCAATCTCTTCCCGCGTCACTAGCGTTCCATGCCGCCGGACCAACAAAATTAGCAGGTCTAAAGGCAATCGTGAGAGCGGTATCCGGACGCCGTTCCGCCGTAGCTCATAGCTTTCGAAGTCCAACTCGTTGGGACCAAATCGAACCGATTGCCATTCTATCCTCACTTTCAAACTTAGGTAGACCTCGAGTGACCAGCTCGGCTTTGTGAGCCAACAATAAGCGCTTGCGAATTAGCTACTTACCTGATCATACGAAAATCATACGGCGATCAGATGGAAACTATTCCAAATTTCTGCGAACTGGTCTACATTCCTATTCAACATTGCTGTTCAGAAAAGGCAATGCATTGATTTGTAGTACTGAAACACCTATAACTTTTTCTGAAACGGAGCTTGCTGAACTTGTCCTTATCAAAACGTATTTTGTTGTCCATCGCATCGATCTCTTCTGTTCTCTTAGCCGGTGTTTGCATGGAGCGAGAGTTCTATCACCCACTCACAAATGGCGATGGCCTTCGTTATCCCCTTGCTCTTTCACCTGCGGTATGGCGGGTACTCGGACCAGTAGTCCCAGTGCCGGGCACAGACGGCCGCGTACATCTGGCTTATACGATTGAGCTCACAAACCATTCGTCGATACCCATGACCATCCAATCGTTTCAGGTGGTTGATCCCGACCATGGGAACCAGGTGACCGGTGTCAATCAAGTAGTCTCCGTTCTGAACGAAGATATTACAGGATTGGCCCAGCCTTTTATCTTGCCACCTACCTTGGTTAAACAAAACTACACAAATCTGCTTGGCGCGGGTCAGGGTAGTGTGGTGTTTTTCGACGTTACTTATGACAATCGTGCAAGTGTGCCGGTGCACATTTCGCATCAGGTTGTTGTGACGGAGCCGGACAGCCAGGGGGGAGTCCAACCCTTTACCGCCCTCGATGAGCCGATCACTGTCAGTCAGAAAGAAGCGGTTGTCCTGAGTCCGCCACTAAAAGGGCCCAACTGGCTTGACGGTAATGGCTGCTGCAAACAGATAAGCCCCCACCGTGGCATTGTCAGCCCCATCAACGGTGCTGTTCAGCCTGCCGAAGAGTTTGCCATTGATTTTGTGCAACTGGACAAAAACGGGCGCGGCTACACCGGTGATGTCACTAACTTACAAAGTTATGCTTACTACGGATCACCCATCTATGCTGCCGCTCCTGGTACGGTAGTGGAGGTCATACGTGACCTGCCGGATCAGACGCCGGGTGCAAACCCGACGTCAATAGCAGCGGCGGATGCAGCCGGTAACCGCGTCATCACCGATATCGGTGGCGGACGTTACATCATGTACGCTCATCTGGCACCAGGCTCAGCAACCGTACAAGTCGGCGACTACGTTCCGCAAGGACATGTTCTGGGGAAGTTGGGCAACTCCGGTAACACAGATTCGCCGCACCTCCACTTTCAAGTGATGGACCAACCTTCAAGCCTAGGGGCGCATGGACTGCCCTTTGTCTTTGATCATATGACTCGCCAGGCGGTTTACTCCGGTACCGTAGCGGCGGAAGGTGATCAGTTTATAGGCGGCAAACCCTTAACGCTGGATTTTTCAGCGAAGCGCCGTTTCGAGAACACCATGCCGCTGACCTTCGATCTGCTCAACTTCCAGTTCTAAGGAACGGGGTTCAAAGAGGAAGATCCTATGAAGCCACTCATTGTAGTTCTCGCCATAGCTGGTTTGGGAGCTGTGCCGGGCCAGTCACAGAATTCGATCATTTCGCCCGACATTGTAGCCATCTTTAATAAACCCCTGTATCAAGGAGCCGTTTGGGGGCTTCGGGTTGTTGATCAGGACAGTGGGAAAGCCTTGATTGACCTGCATCCGGATCGGCAGTTTTATATCGGTTCCGTTCGGAAGGTGTTTACGGTCGGTGAGTTACTCAACGAAATTGGCCCCGATCACCAATACAATACGCCGATTTACCATCGTGGCTCAGTAGATCAAGCAGGCATTTTGCACGGTGATCTGATCCTGGTCGCTTCCGGCGATCTGACCATGGGCGGGAGAACGCAGGGGGATGGAACCGTTGCTTTTACCAGTTCCGATCATAACGAGGCCGATTCGCTCGGTAATGCCGTACTGACCAAGCCGAATCCACTCGCTGGGTACCAAAATTTGGCGAAGCAGGTGTCTGAGGCAGGAATTAAGGAAGTGACCGGGGAAGTCATTATTGATGACCGACTCTTTCAACCATTCAACTTTCGCAATCAGTTCGATGTGAGACCGATTTTTGTCAACGACGATGTGGTGGATGTGAAAATCCGTCCGGAACAAGCCGGAGAAACACCATCCGTAAAATGGCGTCCGGTTTCTGCCGCTTTAGAAATCCAAAGCAAGCTGATTACGAGTGATCCAAAGTCAGCTTATACGCTGCAAGTGGATCCTGTACTGCCCCAGTGCATCGGTCAGCCCGGTTGTACCGCAGAGGTTACGGGAGAACTGCCGGTTGATTTCATTCCACCGTTGACGGGCCAATATCCGCTTATACAGACAGTGCGGATCACGCAACCTTCCAACTACGCTCGAACGGTCTTAATTGAAGAATTGCAAAAAGCAGGCATACGAGTGGATACGCCGCCCGTGGCAGAAAACCCGGTTCAGTTACTTCCAACCAGGAGTTCATATCCAAGTCAGAAAAAGCTAGCTGAGTTACAAGGCTTGCCCTACTCCGAAGACTCCAAACTCATCCTCAAGGTGAGCTACAACATCGGCTCCGATACCAGTCTCGTACTTTTTGGGGTGACGCAAGGAGTTAATAATCTTAACGACTCTTTAGCTATTGAACAGGACAATTTGCGCCGCAACTATGGCGTGGTGCCAACTGAATATCACTTTGTCGATGGTAGTGGGGGCGGAGAAACGACAGCCATGAATCGAGCAGTAACTCGCATGTTGAAAAAACTTGCTGATGAGTCTACCTTTCCTGTCTTTTTCAATGCTCTGGCTGTTGATGGCACACTCGCCAGTGTCACAGATTTCGAAGCCGATCCCACGCTGGCCGGTGCCAAAGGGCAAGTCCGTGCCAAGACAGGAACGTACGTCGGCGAAGAAAACTCCAGCCTCTTGTTAAAAGGGCAATCCTATGGAGGCTACATCCATACAAAGAGCGGCAAACACCTGATTTATGAACTTGTTGTAAATAACGTTCCGATCAGCAGTATTGCTGATGTTTTTACAGTCTTCGAAGACCAGGGCACTATCTCCGCCATGCTTTGGCGCGACAACTAAATAGCGTTGAAATCGTTAAGACAGCAAAAAGAAATCTTGAATTTATATGATAAATAAAACCAGACGAGTGGTGCTACTCCTGACGGTGTTCAGTGTCGCTCTTATAACTGCTTCCCTACAAGGCGCGAGCATTACGCTCACCGGCGCTATTGCTCAGGATGACAGTGTGCAACTGTTCGATGTGGCAATCGCTACGGGCGGCACCGTTGACTTCCGCAGCTACGGATATGCCGGAGGCACAACGGTTACCGGACAAACGATAGCGGCTGGCGGTTTCGATACAATCCTTACTCTGTTCAGCTCTGCCGGAGCGTTGATCACCGAGAATGATGACGGAGCAAACGCCGCTACTGACCCGCTCACAGGACAAGCCTTTGATGCGGAGATCAGTACCAATCTGCTTCGCGGTCACTATATTCTGGCGTTAACGCAATACGACAATTTCGCTTCGGGGACGACGTTAAACGGCGGCTTTGATGAGACGGGCCATAGCAACTTTACGGCTGACCCAAGCTTTGCGTCCGGGCCGCCGTGCCCGAGTGGTCTCTTTCGCGACACTTCGGGCACGGCGGGACAATGCCGAACCGGGAACTGGGCCGTTGATTTTGTCAATGTGCAAAGTGCAGCAGCACGCCCAATGACCGCCACCCCGGAGCCAACCACAACGCTGCTCTGGACCTGCGGCTTTACCCTGCTTGCCCTTGCCACTAAAAGGAGATATTTAAAAGAAGCATGCCTGAGGTTCGGGGCCATGCTCCTGGCTTTTGTTCTTGCTGGATTTTGCCCTGCTCATGCTGCACAGCAACAGCCATTGCCTACACAAACAGGTCAAGAACCTGACTACACCAATGTCGATGACATCTTAAACGGACGAAGGCAGTTGCTGCGCGATGATGATCTGATTATTGGCTTTTTCAGTAATGTTTTGAAGCACATCACTTTGCAAACTGTAAATTCATCTGTTACCAAAGTTGTATCCCTGCCAAACTTTCCCTCCAACGTGGAGAGCCAAGGTGATGGGGTTTCCAGGTCGGGACGGATGTTCAACTTACCTCATGATGTCGTAGTGTCTGCATCCGGCGGATTATCCAATGATTTTGCTATCACGGTTGGTGTCTTCGATCCTGTCTCGGGCAAGAGTTTTTTCTCAACTGTTCCGTCACAAATTCCCGGGGTCGCGTATGTAAACTCCATCGAATTAGCCGATTTCAACGGAGACGGGTATGCAGATTTGGTTATAAACTATCGCAATACAGCTGGTGAAAACGGGATTCAGATCGCTACAGCACAAGATGTGAATAGTTTTGATAAGGGGTTGAACTGGAACTTTGAAAACGTT